>CAUYRT010044896.1:0-29293 GCA_963574885.1 Lepilemur ruficaudatus | reverse complement strand
TTTTTCTTTGCTTTCACAGCTTGGCTGTTTGGTGCAAAATGCTTAATTTTTGGCCTATTTTGGCATTTGATATGCCTTTCTCACTAAGCTTCATCATCTCTAGCTTTCGATTTAAAGTGAGAGAGGTGTGACTCTTCCTTTTACTTGACCACTTAGAAGTCATTGTAGAATTTATTTTTATTTTTATTTTTTTGGAGACAGAGTCTCACTCTGTTGCCTGGGCTACAGTGCCGTGGCGTCAGCCTAGCTCACAGCAACCTCAAACTCCTGGGCTCAAGCAATCCTTCTGCCTCAGCCTCCCGAGTAGCTGGGACCACAGGCATGCGCCACCCTGCCCGGCTAATTTTTTCTATATATTTTTAGTTGTCCAGCTAATTTCTTTCTATTTTTAGTAGAGACAGGGCCTCACTCTTGCTCAGGCTGGTTTCCAACTCCTGACCTTGAGCGATCCTCCCACCTTGGCCTCCCAGAGTGCTAGGATTACAGGCGTGAGCCACCACGCCCGGCCCATTGTAGGATTATTAAATGGCCTAATTTCAATACCGTTGTATCTCAGGAAATAGGGAGGCCTGAGGAGAGGGAGTGAGATCGGAACAGCTGGTTAGCGGAGCAATCAGAACACACACAACATTGATTGATGACGTTTATGTTATATGGGTGTGGTTTGTGGCACCCCAAAACAAGTACAGTAGTAACATCGAAGATCACTGATCACAGATCACCATAACAGGTATAATAATAAAAAAAATTTGAAGTACTGTGAGAATTACCAAAATGTGACGCAGAGACACAAAGTGAGCACATGCTGTTGGAAAAATGGTATAAACAGACTTGCTCAACAGAGGGTTGCCACTGACCTTCAATTTGTAAAGAATGCAATGTCTGCAAAGCACAATAAAGTGAAGCACAATAACATGAGGTACACCTGTATACATAAGGTGTTTAGACATATAGTAGATTAAGCCATATGAAATGGTTGTTTTTGTAGAACAAAATGGCTAGGTATTGGCAATGTCATTTAATTTGACCTAAGAGTAATGAATATGTGTTTTCTTTTGTTAGTAGTATTACCACCCGTAAGAGAATTGAGGAGGGTACCTTGTTAAAAAATAAACATTAAAAAATCAGAGGATATCAGCTGACAACATGACAACATGTGGGGCTCTGCTGACCCAATCCCCAGTGAAACTGGTATAAATTATTTAAAAAGAAATGAAAGATTTTGGAAATGGTTTGTTCTGAAGGTAAACAGCAAATAAACATCTATTTAAGAAAACGTACAAAAATTCAGTAAGAAATGTGGAATTTGAATCAGGACTGCTCCCTCCTCTTCCCTCTTCCTCCCTCCCAGCTCAGCCAGGTAGAGATTCCAGTTCTGACTGCTGCAGTCAAGAACACAGGATTCCTTATGCCTCAGGCTCCAGGTCTGAGGGCTTTCTTCTCAGGAGGGCTACCTGTTGCTGAGTCAAAGCCCCAAGTGAATGCAATGGAGAGGTGGAGGCTTCTTTCTTCTACCTAGCCTCTACTTGTGGATATGAGACTCTACCTTGGGCTAGACACTCTAGGAACACTGGAGTCCCAAATTCCCTGGAGGCAGTGGTTCCGTGTCAAGAAATATAAGCTAAGAGGGCCTCAGCCTCCACCCTCAGCCTTTACACTCATGTGTGAGTGTGTGTGACACTCAGAGAAACTTCTTGTTGTCTCTACCCCCCCCAGCTCTAGAACCCTGGCTCAGAGATTTTGCCTGCAGGGAGCCCTCCTGACGTCAGGACAAATCTCAAACATTGGCCTCAGAAACCATTTCTTTAAAGAAGTCAGAATTTGATTGAAACAGTTAGTATAGTAAGTTATGCCTCAGGCCGTTGTTGAAAACAGTAGAGCTATCAACTAGCAATTAGTGGAGTTTAATAGATGGATGTGGTCAGGGAAAGAAAAAGGAGGAGATCTCTACCCAAAACCACTGTTTTCCCAGGAAGACTGTGGGCGTGCCCAAAGCTGTGCTTCCCTCAGGAGCAACATTGGAGGCTTCACATTCTGGGTGAGAAATAAACTTCATTTAAATAATCTAGCCAGTCACTAAATAAAAAAATAAGCAAATAACAATAAAAAGCCTCATAGTGTAAGAGAACCAATACCCAGAGTTGCTGCAGAATATTTCCTACAATATCCAGTTTCCAAAAGAAAATTATGAGTCATGCAAAAAAATAGGAAAGTATGATCCATACACTGGAAACAAAATGGGCAACAGAAGCTGCTTGTAAGAGTGAGCATATGTTGGATTTTCAGGAAAAGACTTCAAAGTAGCCATTATAAACATGTTCACAGCCTAATGGAAATCCCAATTAAAGAAGTAAAGGAAGGTATGATGACAATGTTGCATCAAATAGAGAAAACAGTAGAGAGATACAAATTATTAAAATGAGTCAAATGGGAATTCTAGAGTTGAAAAGTACTATTGAAATTAAAAAATAATAAAAAAAAGTCCTAGAGGAGCTCAACAGTAGATTTCAACTTAAACACAAGAAAAAAGTAGTAAACTTGAAAATCTATGGATAGAAATTATGTAAGTTGAAGAATAGAGAAAAGAAAGAATGAAGAAAAATGAAGAGAGCCTAAGAGAAATGTGGGATATTATTAAACAGCAACACATGTTTAATAGGAGTATGGAAGGAGAGGAGAGAAAGGAGTAGAAGATAATATTTGAAGAAATAGTGTCTGAAAGCATTCCAAATTTACTGAAAAATAATAACCTTTCCATAAAGGATGCTTAGTGAATACCAACTAGGATACATTCAAAGAGACCCACAAATAGACACATCGTAGTAAAAGTGCTGAAAGTCAAAGTCTAGGAGAAACTCTTGAAAACAGCAAGAAAGAAATGGCTTGTTACTTGCAAGAGAACTCCGATAAGATTAGCAGGTTACTTCTCAGCAGAAACAATAGAGGCCAAAAGATAGTGGGATAGCATTCAAACTGCTCAGATGAAAAAAGCCCATCAACCAAGAATATCCTGCAAAATTATCTTTCAAAAATGGACGTAAACTTAGGACTTTCCAGATAAACAAAAATCAAGAGAATTTGTTTCCAGTAGACTGTCTTTACAAGAAATACTAAAGGAAATTCTTCAGGATGAAAGCAAATGACTCCAGATGGTAATTTGAATCCACATTTAAAAAAAAAAAAAAGCATTGCTAAAGCTCTATCAGAGAATTAAGGTCACAGGGTAAACCACCACCCCAAAAGTTGGAGAGAGAGGTGAATATAGAGAATCACAGGTGAGATCAGCTACCTATAAAAGAAGCCACTGGAACCAGTAGCTGGTAGGAACACTTAACTGGCAATTTTGATGAATTGCTAGAGGCAGAGTATGGACTAGCTTGAAGTTAAAAATTCTTAGAGCCCAGACTTAGTAGGGCTCCTATACTTTTATGTATTTTATCTCTTGGAATCCCATCAGGTTCTTCACATAAAGTATCCCCTCCAAGGGATACTGACTTACCCAAGGGTTATCTGACTTGGAAAAGAGCAACTGGCCAGCTCTAGTCTGTCCTCTCCAGCCTTTCTGTCTCATGAAAGAGAAGGAAAAAAATGGCAGATAAGTACTGGGATCTAATGGTCCCTAGGGATTCAGCCCTCCTTAAAAACAGATTTAATCGTGAGATTATAGAACTTCTTTTTTCCGGTACACCTTACCACCACATCAACATGGCTCCAGTATAAAACAGTAGATAGCACCTGAGAGAGCTGCAAGATACAGACTCTGTTTAAGAAGGAATTCTTAGGGAAACCCAAAGACACCAACGAGGGAGAAGGGGGGAGATAAGGAAATTGAAGTTCCATCACCTACAGTTGTAGCAAACATAAAACATACTCAGCTCCTAGTGAGACAAACAAAACCTTACACTAAAAGCCTAATTACACCAGTTTCTAATACCCACTACATCATGCCTGGTTTTCGAGAAAAAATTATAAGGCATGTGAAAAACAAAGTCGCATTCTTCATTGCCTTAAAATGCAACAAAGGTGGAATGTCAAAGCAATGATTATAGAAAAGACTTTCAATAAATATTGAGACAGATGGCTAACTACAGATGCTTCTTGACTTACAGTGAGGTTATATCCTGATAAACCCATCATTAAGTTGAAAATATTGTGAGTCATAAATGAAATTAATACACCTAACATACTGAATATCATAGCTTAGCCTAGCATACTTTAAAAGCATCCAAAACACATACATGAGCCTATAGTTGGGCAAAATCATCTAACACAAAGCCTATTTTATACAGTTTTGAATACCTCATGTTAATTTATCAAAAACCATACGGAAAGTGAAAAACAATGATTGTACAGATTCTCATTGCAAGGTTTCTACTGAATACATGTGTGTCGTATTGCCTTTGCATCATTGTAAAGTCAAAAAATTGTAAGTCCAACCATTGTAAGTCTGGGACTGTCTGTATTTGGAAAGTGATGTAGTATATTAATATAACTTAGGAGAGAAAATCCAGGTATGTGAATAGAAAATTTTATCAACAGAGTATCACAGAAGAACTACCATCAGCAAGTGAATATATGAAAAAAATCATTCTCATTGGTATTATAATTAAAAGTGCATTTTAAACTGTCAATAACAATATTTAGTTTCTTTTATTAAATAGACAACTATTTAGAAAATAATGATACAATAACCAGTGTCTGTGTATAATTTTCAGGGTGGAGTAAAATGTTTACTATGCTAGTTTCTGGTGATATTTATTGAAAGCATTCAAAATGCATGTAACTTTTGACAGTTATATTTTAAAGAGTTTGTCCTGAGAGTTGATCAGATACACTATGGCTTTTGTTTACTAAGATCTTATTTATAGTCAGTCCTTTATTTTAGTAAATGCTGTTGTGGGCCTTCTCTACGTGAGACATTGTGAGAGGTGCTGGGAGCATAGTAGTGAGCTAAGCAGAAAGACAAACATTAAATAAATAATGGAGGAAAAGGAAATGATCCCTAGTGTTGAAAGATGAAGTACTGTTCTGGATATAAGAGGGCCTGTAACTGGAGGATTTAATTTGTCCTGAGTGTACATGTTTGTGTGTGGTGAGGAGTCCTCGCTGAGGAAATGATGAACCCTGAGTGGAGGGAGGCGGAGAGAAGAGAATGGACGAAGTGTGAGGTGACCAGCAGAGGCATTTGTACAAGGAGGCTGGTGGCTACAGCAGAGAGAGGACACAAGAGAGGCGCATGGTGACTCTGCAGAAGTAGGAAGGGTTCACGACACCTTTTAGGCAAATCTGAGGTTTTAGCCAGAAAATGGATATGAAAAATAATGTTTTTAAAGGAGATTTAATGAAACAATGTTAAAATTAAATGATATAATTTTAATGATATAATAGTATTATGGCATATTGTATATTATAATGGCTTTATGGGCTTATATATTATGATTATGATTACATACTATATAACCATTAATATTGAATGATATGATTTTAATGATACATAATGATACAATATTTATTGGTGCACTAGTAAATGATAAAAGCAGAATACAAAACAGCATGTATGGTTTAATCTCAATTTTGAAAAGGAAAAATTTTAGCCATATATTCCAAAACTAAACTGCAAATTGTTGTTATAGTGATTTTTCGTATGGAGGGATGAAAGGCTGCTTTTATATTCTCCTTTATTTTCCAAATTTCCTAAAATGAATAGATGTTACTGTGTATTATTTGAGAAAAATAGGCTCCATTTATCTTGGAACATTTAAATGAATAGTCTCTGTATATTATAATGGGCTTATGGAATGATACTGGGAAATGCCCGTTAAATGGCAAGTTGTCTAGTCTAATGTTGGCTTTTGTCCCTTTGAGGTCTCCTTCAATGTGTACTTTTCCATTAAGTACCCTTAAGCTTCAAAGTTTTTATGGAAATATATTATTCAATCATATAGATCTAGGAAAGAAACTGAAACTAGCTAGCCTTGGGCAATTGCTTTAGAAATTCTAATGCATGTTCAGTTTCCTCATACTTTATGTATTGAACTTTAAAAATTCTCTCTTTGTTACCATAGGAAAATCATAGGGCAAATTAAATCTCAGCTCTGTTTTATTTGACTGGGAATGAAAAACAAATCTTAAAATTCAGAAGCATTTGGTGCAGCCATGTGATTACTATGCATAAACCCAGAATCTCAGCCACTGTATGCTTTCATTTTCAGTATCATTCAGAGCAACACAGTATTGTTCAGGTATATCTGATTCACCAGGTCCAGACAAGAATTTTTTTTTGTTCTACAGAAGTTAATCGACAATTATGACATTATGGTTTGGGATAAATTTCAGTATACCAGGTAAAGACAAACAAAAGATAAACTTAACCGATAATTAAATAGAAATATAGCAATAATAGGATATTTTTGACAGATCATATTTTCACCATTCTGTGCCTTCAGAATCAGATGATCTAATAGATGAATGCATGAAAGAAGGTTAAGGAGAACGTCATCTCTTAATCTGATATAAAAGAAATCAAAGTTCTGATATAAGGGCAGAAGTGGCTTTGCTGCTGTTGAGCCCCTTTCCCCTGCACCAGCTTGCTCATGGTTAAACTCTGGTACGTGAAGAGAGAAAAGCACCTCTTAGAATTTTTTCTCTTGAAATATACCAGGATCAGGGGGATGAAGTTCCTCTTTGGCTAGAGTTCCAGTGTCCTGTATCCTAATAGTAGTCATGGACCCTACAACTCCCAAGGCAGGAGCTGTCCTGATGTAAAATAGCAACAATCAAGATGAATTTGGCCTGAGTCAGTACTGTAAAGAAGAAACAAAACTGAAAACAAAACCTCACCTTTCCCAGATGCATAAACCAACACAAATTGGTTGAACCTGAGTTCTTGTAAGCATGCAGGCATTTTTCACACTTTTTAATATAAAGTTCACACAGACTTTATAGACTATGGTAAAACAATATGTTTAGAGACCAAGAAGTGATTTTCCTAGCACAAAATTGACTTAATTTATTGAACAAAATTGGCAAACATGCTTTACTGTCTGAATATGTGGTTTATTTTGACTGCTTCAATTAAAAATCACTTCACAGTATCTGTTCATCATTGCAAAGGAGGACTGGAGACTTAGTATGATCTTACAGACATCTTTTAAAGAAGATGCTTGATTCAAGCAGAAAAGTGACTAGTTGGACAACAAGGCTGTGAAAAGAGGTGTTAATTGCATTGGAGAAGAAAGCTAAACCATTTTATTTCGAAGTCTACTATCATGTGCCAAATCAACAAGCATGAGAGTATTTGAATGTATAATTTATATGAACTGCTTTCTATGGGAAATGTTAAAACAGTTCTTCAGTGATACTTATTAAAGCACGATAAGGAAAACTATTCAGGACCACCATGAAAGGTGTAGGAACCACTGCAGCAGGGTCTTGCAGTGTGGGAGAGAGATTGGGCTCAACTCTGAACACAGTGCAGGCCTGTGGGAATTTATAGCCAAGGAGCAGTGTGGGGGTCAGTGGATGGAAAATTACTAACAGGAGGCATCAGGGATCCAGGGAGTTCTGGCTAACCTGACTTAGCAGAGTTCTTTCCTAAAATTGGATTTTGCAACAAAGTGTGCAGATGAGTCTAAGAGAAGGCTCAGAAGCCTAACTAAAGTTTGGCCAAGCAAAAAATCTTTGTCAGTAAATACTAGTGAAATAAAAGAGATTTGGTAGAGACAAGCAGCATAAAAAATGACTTCTATTTCTGCCATCTCTTCACATCTTTCTCTTTTTCACCTTTTTCTGCTTCCATTATGAGGCTATGCCTGGATATGGTGATGGCAGCAGAGCAGAAGAGGTACACATCGAGGCTGTCCTCTTTATGTGACTGTCTTATCTGCCCACATGTGCACAGTCTTTGCCTTTTGAGAATCTACTTTTTCCTTCTAAATAGTGGGCCTTTCCCCAGCAACAGTACCTTGACACTCCACCTTGCAGCTGCTGTCACAGACGGAGGCTGGGTAGCTGCTCACTGGTGTTGGCCCAAACTCTCCCCCTGGTCTCTGTGGCTACCAGCCTGAGGAGCTGTGCCTCTGATACTACAGGACATCTAGGTACTCACTAAAGTAAAACTTAAATTTCAGCCTCTGATTTTCATGAGAATTTCAGTCTCCTGAAGGTCTGATGGTTTTTTTCAAGATATCAAATACAAGGGCTACTAAAACTAGCATGATGCCCCTCTTTGGCTCCTGTCCTGTAAACCTTGAAGTCAGTGCCTCTGTTCATGGTTCATCACTGCTGCACAGTTGCTCGCTCCACAATGCTGCTGGTGGCAAACAAAGCATGAGAGGTAGAACCAGAGATGTTGCACACTAGATAAGAGAACTTTGGGGGCAGAGAGTGCAGAGGGAGGGCAGTACTATGGCATATGGTTAAACTCCTGACAGTCTCAGTTCTGCTTAGCCATCCCTTAATCATCTGGTGTGGATTGCTGTCACAGACCTTAATCTTAGTGATAATTCTGACAGCTACACAGACTTCCTCTTGATAGGTCCTTTTTCTCAAAAGAAATTGTTTAGCATTTCATTGATAGGAGTACTGAGCTCTGTGATCAAGCACAGCTGTTGGTTCTGGGAAGGGACCACTGGGGCCCCTGAAGCTTCCTCACAGAGTGGCACACTTGGGCTCCAGGCAGCCCTCCTCATCAGTGTCTGTTGAGAACCACTCCCTTCTGAAAGGCCTGGGAAAATGGCTTTCAACTTCCTTTTTTTTTTTTCTTGTTCAGTTATGAAATTTTTATAGTTATATCTAATTTTTAAAAATATCTTGAACAGTGGGGAAGAGACTAGAGATAGTATCTCATGTGAGGCATATTTCAAATGAGCAGAAGATGAAATGAACTCTGAACCAATGAAAAAAGTATTCCTTTGGCCTTCTATGATTTACATTTCAAACATTTTGGGAGAAAGTTAACCAATAAACACTTTCTAAGTCACTGCCTATGTTATTGAACATACATTGCAGTTTGTTTTCATCTTGGCCAACCTGTTAGTTGAACTTGAAATTGACTCTGTTAACTGCCCTCCATTAGCTTTTATTCACTGTCTGCAGTCTATGTAATGAATTTATTAGATCAATTATTTTTATCTTAATGCATGTTTAGGACTTCAAAGACCCCTTTCTTTTGATTTTTTCCCATTTAAATAGTTTTCTGAACATCACAGTTTTGGTGCCTTTACTTTGATACATAATTACTATTCTGCAGAAGATCCCAATACTTCTAATGTCATCTGATCCTAGGTTTTTAATAGAATTAAATGCAAACAAGATGAGTAAACAAGGGTCATGGGGAAACTTTGTTAGTGAGCTTTGGTCAAAGTGCGATTCTGTGTTTAAGAAATGAAAAACATGCCAGGAGATGCCTTCAAAAACATTTATAGAAATTACTTGTTTGAGAGTTTGATTTTAGCATTCTAGCATGGATTTACATCATCTGATACTATATAGTATAGTCTTTTTTTCCTTATCCTCTAATCCCCAATTCTTAAAACTCTATGAATCCTTTTCTTTCTTGCATTTTTTATTATGAATCATGAGACCCATCTTCCAAGGCAAGAACCTTATTATTAGAAAACAGTGTGTGAAAAATGCTGATTTGTTACCTGTAAATATATAGTAAGTCTGTTATCTTTACTCACCCTTGGAAATTCCCCCACGACTTGTAATAAATCTATAGTAAGTGCATTGAATAATTTTTTTCATCTAGATTTTATTATCTCAATCTTAAATTTCATCTTTCCCTAATTACTGTCTCTCTACCCTAAAAGATACAGGGTAGACAACATTGATGCTACTAGTTATCTAACTAAATAGAAGGAGATGCACTGACATCTTTGAATTTCACTGCTGTCAGATCAATAAGATGTCTGAAGTGGTGATCAAAAATTGAAAGAGTTGTGGTGAGGGGGCAATATTTCCAGATATAGTAATTTATCAGCTAGTTTTGATATTGTCAAATTTAAATTTCATTATTATTTTTCAACCTGAATTTATGGAAATAAAACATCTCAAACTCTATTTTGTGAACATGGTTTCTCAATTCCTCTGAAAACTATTGATGTTCAGATCATAATTCCTTATAGTAAAACATCATCAGGAGAGAGCAAAAAACATCACCATCAGTATTAGAGATGCAAGAAATGCAAGTTTTCTAAACTAAAAAGTTAGTGTCACTTGAAGGAGCCCTTATAGCAAGAAAAAGATCATTTTTGAGCTCAATACCAGAACCTAAAAGAGAAATGCAAGGCTGTAGCCCTTTGCAAGAAAGAAAATAGGTGTGGACTTGGACAGGTTGCAGGCACCGTAAGACAGGAAAGTCCTTGCAGTTTATTGCAGTTGACTTCTTGCCCTCTTGCGAGGCCAAGGGTGTTGAGGGTGAGCAGCTGACTACTGAGCCAAGTCCTCTCAGCCATTCTGCAGACCTGTTTGTTACAGGAAAACTTTGAGGTGTCTAACTATGGTGGGGCTTTTATTATCAATGAAATGCATGAGGTGACAGTCGGTTGGTGAAGTTACTTTTGTAGACTGAACATGGCTGTGAATATGTATGGCAAATAATATATTTTAAAAGGCACATTTCCAAGTAGCTAGAATTGGGCACTTCAGTATTTATTGTCCTTATTTCCTCCTTTTTCTATATTTGATAAAGTATGTCCATGAGAGTTCGGCATTACCTGTAAAATAAAATTCTGAAGGAAAGTCAAATGAAAAGTAATTGAATTAATGATTTGATTAGGAAAATCTTTCTAACAGAAATGTGATATTTCTAAGCAATCCTCTTGGCTTTCCATTCAGGACTTCTGCCCAAACCATGAAAGTAAATGACTAGGCCATATGGAAATTGGTTGTAAAAGATGTTTTAGATTAGCCAGTCACTCCAGGAGTCTTTGATGTTATGCCGGCTAATGAAGTTGGCTCTCAGAGAGGTTTTTATTCAACCTAACTGAAATTCTTTTTCTGAGAAATTCATTTTGCACTTTCATGCAATTGTCTTCATTCATGCCCTAGGGATATATTTAAGTTATAATTGAATATTATATTTTTAAGTTTTCTTAATTTATTGCTTCCTTCAGCAAATTTTGCTTTGGTGTTGTTCTGTCAGAATAATTGAATTTTGCATTGGCTAATTTAGCGCATATTAATACTTCATCTGAAATTCAGATAGCTTGGCAAACTGTTACAGGTAGTAAGAAAGAAAACTCTTTTATAAGAAGCATTAAAATGTTAACATTGTTGTGAAGTGAAATCTTTTATCAGTCTTTGGAGACATTCCATTACTAACATTGTATCTTTTCAAGAAAAGTTAATTTTTACTCAAAAAGCTGCTCTCCTTTACTCAGTTCCTCCTCTTCCCCTGCATTCTCCACGGCTCCTCCTTCTCCCTGTCTCCTCCTACCCCTGGAAGCTCTTCCAGGATTGCAGGTTGTAATAACAGAAGGCTGGTTTCTAAGTAACAGAAAGAAAAAAAAATCCCTTGTCAGTGGTAACAACATGCAGTGAATAATTCAGACATGATGAAAGAAAGTCTCATTTGACAAGGTAGTACCTGTTTCACTGAATAGCTAGTGTGGAAATAATGATGGCGTTAGTTAGGGGAATACAAGAAGTTCAAAGGGGTTTTTGTGGCTGTGAAAGGGAATTGCAGCATGGGGAGTCTTCACCAGCTTCCTTTCTAATGTTCATTTGTTATGCCCGAAGTTTCTTACTGATTACATAGCACTTGGGCAATGTTTTATCTAATTTCTGATAAGGCTTTGTTTTATAAAGTGGGTTTGCTTCTGTGGAAATAAACGAAGACCAAGTGAGAACAAACAGAGGCTGTTTATTCAGAGCTTGCTATAGCAAGGGAGCCAGCACTATCCCTTGCTCTTGGCAGAGACTCAAAGGCAGGCAGAGTGAGAAAACTGCAGAGTGGAAAAGCTACAGCTTCCCGCATACTCTGATTGGTGGCTGTTGGCCTGTGGAAGCTGGAAGTGGGCTCGTGAGAAACGGAGCATCTCATGTGATTGGCTTGGGGAGCGCATTTGGCTTCCTCTCATTGGTCCTGAGTTGGAAGGGGCTGAAGGCAAAACTAGGGAAGTTGGCAGTCATTGGCCAAGTCCCAACCGTTCTGGGTGATGGTTATAGAGATTGTGGTGTGACTTCCTGGGTTCCTTCCATACTGTGTTTGGTCATCATGTCTTCTTGTTCTCCTCCAATCTGTGACAATTTTTAGTCTTCCCATATTTTTCATAACTTTGACACTTTTGAAGAGCACTAGGCAGGTATTTTTTTATAATGTCGCTCCATTTGGGTTTACCTGTGGTTTCCTCATGCTTAGCCTGGGATTGTGGATTTTGGGGAATAATCTCACAGGAGTCAAAACCCTTTTTATGATACCATATCAGGGCATATGACATCAGCATGACCTATTCTTGGTGATGTAAACCTTGACCACTTGGTGAGGGTGTTGTTACCATTTTTGTTCCATACCTTATTCCTGAAAATTGTTTTTTTTCTCACGCCAGCCACGTACATGGTATTTTTCCATACAGATTCTCCAACTCTGACACCAACTCGGTGCCCTGCAATTAAATTTGATTCTGACACCAACTCCCGGAGTTAGCACAGCCCCCATGTGTTAAGGACTCAAGACTACTCCCACTCAGATGCCAGCTGCCAGTCCCAGGTTTCCACCTGGACTTCTGATCAACTGGCTATAAACTGGGGATTCCCACAACCCCCTTCTGAGGTTCCGTAATTCACTAGAACGGCTCATAGAACTCAGGAAGCCACTTTACTGACTAGCACCACTGTATTGTAAAGGATCCAACTCAGGAAAGGCCAAATGGAAGAGATGCATAGGGCAAGGTACGGGGAAAGGGGCACAGAGTTTCTGTGCCTTCCCAGGGTGTGCCATCCTCCCAACGCCTCAATGTGTCCACCAACTCAGAGGCTCTATGAACTTCATTACATGAAGGTTTTATGGAGGCTTCATTATATAGGCATGATTGATTAAATCATTGGCGCTTGAACTCAATCTCCAGCCCCTCTCCCATCCCAGAAGGTTGGGGGATGGGCCTGAAAGTCCCACCTTTCTAATTAAGACATGGTCTTTGTGGCGACCAGCACCCATCCTAAAGCTGTGCAGGGATCTTTTAAGAGTTGCTGCGTGTGAACGGAAGACTCTCCTATAACCCTTAATCACTCAAGAAATTCCAATGGTTTTAGGAGCTCTGTGCCAGAAACTGGGGACAAAGACCAAATATATATTTCCATTATACCACAATTCCTTAGGAACAAGTCACTAAGTCCAGCCCACAGCCAAGGGAAGGGTAATTAACCTCCACTTCTGGAGGGAAGAATATCAAATAATTTGTGGGAATTTGTTCAGACTACTGCAGTGCTTAATAAATATTCTGAGGAAGATACTTTGAGGCTTTGCAAATATCTGTTTCTCCTAAACTTTGACCCATCAGTTTTAGCATTCATCAGTGGATCTTGCTTGCAGTAGTTATTATGATGATATTCTAGTGGTGATTCTCTGATTTCCCTCATTCCTTCCACATTTATTTTTTGGAATTTTTCTATAAAGGAGATTTGTCCCTCCTCCCCATTTATTTATTGAGTCATTTGTGTCATTATGACACATGGATGTTTATGTTTTTCTTTGGGTTATAATCTTTTATTTTTAATTTGTAGCTCAACTTGTTCCAACTGTGGGCTTGGGAGCTTTTTCAGGTTGGGTCCTGAGTCTGTTTGACATTCTCTCATCTTTTCTTAGCACTTGCTTACTCTGGCACTACAGAGACTCCAGGCTCATTCTGTATATTACGTGTACCAGCCCCAGAGTCAGCCATTCCTTTAAGAATACCTGATTCGTTTTATTGGGAAATGGGGTTATTTACTACTATTGGGGTGCTGAGTATGCTTATTGATACTGAATTGTCACTACTTCTAGGCCTCTCAGTGGACAGAGCTAGGAAATACATATGTATCCTATGTCTGTATGTGTATTTATTTACTTATTTAAGGTGTAAACAACTTTTAGAATTGCTGACTCATACCCTGTGAGAAACAAATTTACCAAGCAGAATAAAGTGTTACCAAGTGTTTATGGACAACTTCTTTTTCCTTTGGGCTTGCAGTAATCAGTCAAATCACTATTTTCCAAAGGGGTTTGGATCATAATACCAAAAGGCACAGTCGCACAATCTTGAATGCCATGATACCTTCAATCTAATTCTGAAAGATCAAAATCCCTAAACAGAAGATGGGAAGATTTATTAGGAAATGCTCATGTCAGTGTATGTTGAATCACAGAAGAAGTTCAAAAAGAGCAGCACCATGTAGAAAGTGAATGTGAATCTACTCTCTGAGTAGAGCTGTATTCTAAAAGGAAAAAAAACCTATTCATTGTGATGTAAGACTTGAAAATATAGTTAATGATTGTGAAAGTCAGCCAGCTTTATGCACTATCTCCAAGCAATTGCCCATAATCTATTTCTAATATATATACTTTTTTAAGCATCAGATTTTGTTTTTAGCTTTTTTCTTTTTCATTTTTTAGGATTTTTTTCCACAATTTTAAATTATCAGCATTATTTTTTACAATTTGCTATATATTTCATCTTCACATCATTTTCAATACTAGAGGTATAAATTCGGTAGAGACTTTTAGAGAGTTCTAATTCACTTTATGCATTTTTTGCAAATTTGACTCCACAAAAATGCATTATTACAACATTGACTTTGCGTGTGCACATAAAAACATTGAATCTTCCTCAATAAATAAAGAGATGTCCCTCTTATGCTTCTGCATTTGTGAAAGATAAAATTTCTATAGATCTTGGCATTTTGGGCCACTGCATACACAGGGGTGACCCATCTCACGTTTTTGATTAATCTGGTCAGAAGACTTAGGTTGTTCATCATGATATTTCAGATGACTGCAGTTATAAAGCTGGGTGCACACTATAAATGCACCATAGTGCTGGCATTTACACATTTCCTCTTTTCACCTATTTCTTTATGAATACGGTTTATCTGCTTATAACTGTTATGTAACTGTCCTTAGTGTACCTGTGTCATTAGTGTACCTAAAAACATAGAGTGTTTATGCTTGCAAAAATATGTATGTTATAACTGCCTATTTTATTGTATAAAGTGGCCTATGAATGTTTCTCAAATGCCCTTTTAAAAATATAATTTTTTTTTTTTTTTGAGACAGAGTCTCACTCTGTCGCCTGGGCTAGAGTGCCGTGGCATCAGCCTAGCTCACAGCAACCTCAAACTCCTGGGCTCAAGCAATCCTTTTGCCTCAGTCTCTCTAGTAGCTGGGACTACAGGCATGCGCTACCATGCCCCGCTAATTTTTTCTATATATTTTTAGATGGCCAATTAATTTCTTTCTATTTATAGTAGAGATGGGTCTCGCTCTTGCTCAGGCTGGTTTCAAACTCCTGACCTTGAGCAATCCACCGGCCTCGGCTTCCCAGAGTGCTAGGATTACAGGTGTGAGCCACCACGCCCAGCCAAAAATATAAATATCTTTTAAGGAATTTGTAAAATTATTTTTTCCGGAAATATGTTTTCAGAATTTTGGTCTCTCAGGATTATCATGTTTGGGATTTTGGTCTTTCAGGATTTTAACATTTGGGAGTATGGCATTTGGGATTGTGTCTTTCCGGGTTATGATTGGCTCGCAGCAACCACTAATTTGTTTCTGATCCTATACTTTTGCCCTTTACAGTAGGTCATACAAGTGGAATCGTGTATGCAGCCTATTTGGTCTTTCACTTAGAGAAATGCATTTAAGATTTATTCATGCTGTTGTGGGAATCAACGGTTCATTTCTTTTTCCATTGTCTGGATGTATCATAATTTGTTTATCCATTCATTTGTTATAGGATGTTTTGTTAGGATGATTATGAATAAAGCTGCCATAAGATTTGTCTACATATTTTTTTTGAATATGTGAACTTACATTTTCAATTCACTTGGGTAGATGCCTAGGAGTGAGTCAGATGTTACAAGTATTTGTTTAATTTTTACATAAGCTTTTGCAAAAATTTGTTAATCTACAACATAGAATGGATAGAGCACTTTTCCCTAGTGAGCATTTCGATTACCAAGTTATGCATAGCTTTTTAAGTTGACTGATTTTTTTCTAATTTCTTTGAAAAATCCAGTAGGGGTTTTTCTTTTTTCTTTTTTTTTTTGGATCAAGTACATTTTATGTATTCATACTGAGTATCTATTTAGTTATTTGGTGGCAACTCATCTCAACGAATGAATTTGTATGCCATTTCATCTTTTCTGTCTTAAAAAAAATAGGCCTAATCATTGTACAGGGATGATGGGGGAGAAAAAAGAGATAGGAAGAAGCAAAGACAGAAAACATCCAGGATGTTGGGGAAGAATGCACAGAACTAGGAATGACTCAAGAATTTTGATGATACAGGCTTGATTAGAGTAAAATATGCAAGTGCTGCAGTGGCTAAGTAACAAATGGAAATGGAAACTTTAAAGTTATGAAATCATGCAAGACTGGAACACTGAGGTTGAATAATCTGAAAATTGATAACAAAAATCATAATAATATGTGCAAACAAGTATGAAGTTTTGGATTTGCTTAGATTTTGAATATCAGAATGTTTGACTTTTCACTATGGGCTCAGTGGCTTATATCCAACCCTATGCAAGAATAAGCAAATATTGTTTCCATATGACAAGTCTTTAGCTGCTATTTGAAATGCTTTCTTTGTAGTGAACTATAGTCACAAAATGCCAGCAGGTGACCATATACCTGAGCATATCTTTGTGGGGTTAGGTGAGTTTAACCACAAGATATTTGGTTAAAGAGGTTAGAGATTTCAAGAGGTTAAAGATATTTTTGTATTAAAATTATTTAGAAATGAGCACACAATAGCCTGCTAATTCTGTTTTGGGGGATATATTTCTATTAAAATTGAAATGCTTCTAAAAAAATCCTTTCACCTTAGCTCAGTGGTTTTTAGTAGTGGTAGTACTGCCTCCTGCGGAACATATTGGATGTTTCTGGTGGTACCAACGATAGCAGTTATTAAGAGGACGGAAGCCAGGCTAGGCCTCCTGCAGTGCTCAGGACAGTCCTGCAGGATGAAGAATGGCTCTGTGCCCTCATCTGTCTTTTTGCATGTTCCCTGAATGTTTACATAGGTTAAACAAACAAACAAACAAACAAACCTATTCATTATGATCTGAGCCTAGCACTTCTTTTTTTATATAAACACATAGTATTTAGTATAATATTTTTATGGTGTTTTAACGTACACTGAAATTTTCCACAAATGCAATTACTGAGTCAATTGAGGGAAAATTGTACTTTGTTTTCTTCGGAACTTTACCAAGAGTCATTCTCCATTTCAGCAATGCACTTGTGGTATTTGAGCTGCCATTACTACACATGTGTATCAATCTTCATTTGTAGCTGTGGCTTGTAAATATTTAACAGAGGGGATGTGAGAATCATTGTAATAGTCTTAGAACCAAGTATCTTTTTAATTAGTAGAAGAACATGAAGTGTGACAATACCACTGACTTTTAATAGTTTTTAAAGGACACTGTCATCTTCTGTGTATTTTTTTGCTTTAATAGTATGGCAATATGAATTATGTTATAAAATCACATTTAAATTATTAATTTTGGGGATTGCCTACAGTTTTTTAGTCTCTGATGCTATACCCAGTAGTCTACAACATAACTGTATTATAGCCTCTTGGTTCTTTCCTTCTTAAGTATCAGAGACTGGATCTATTACTTGGCATGTGATAGGGATTTGAGATAGGAGATATATTTTCTGGGACCCTTTGTAACTACCCTATCCTATGTCACCATAGGACATTATTTTGACACTGCACTTAAAAATAAGCCTCATTTTTCCTGAGAAGGTAGTAGATTTCCTTTTCTTTACTTTAACGAGTAAAAGTAAAGTCTTTACTTTAATGAGTAATTTGTCTTGGAACTTTATTTCCATAAAGATTAATCTTCTTTCTTTTATCATTTAGAGATAAGTCTAGTCTCTTATTAGTTAGCCTAATGTTAGTATTTTAAATTAATATTTCACAATTTTAAGTTGAGTATAACTTATATATAGTAAAATATACAAATCTAAGTGTACAAATCAATGGGTTTTTTCACGTTTTATTATGAACATTTTCAAACATACAGAAAAGCTGAAAGAAT
The DNA here is from genome assembly GCA_963574885.1 of Lepilemur ruficaudatus. Classification (NCBI taxonomy): domain Eukaryota; kingdom Metazoa; phylum Chordata; class Mammalia; order Primates; family Lepilemuridae; genus Lepilemur; species Lepilemur ruficaudatus. The sequence continues at coordinate 11,044 of CAUYRT010044896.1, read as the reverse complement.
TGTAAAGTGAACAGCTTTATACCGACCACCTGGATTCTACAGTTAACATTTTGCTTTGTATGCTTCATCATGTGTCCGTACATTTTCCAGTGCCTCCATTCTCCCACAAGTCCATGTATTCTCTGATGCATTTCAAAGTAAGTTGCGGACATCAGTACACTTTATTCCTAAACACTTTGGTATACGCATCATTAGAGTTCATTCAATGTTAGTTTATTTTTTTAGGTAAAATTTGCATGCAATGAATGCAAAATGAAAAATGCATAAATACTGTGTACCACTTGATTAGGTTTTAGAAATACATATATCTATGTCCTATAAGCCCACCCTATCAAGGTATAAAATATCACTATTACCCCAAACAGTTCTCTCGTGCTCCTTTCCAGTCAAACCTCACCCCAACCCAAAAGGAAACCGAAGTTCTGAAAATTTTTGCCATAGAAAATTTAGCCCTGGTCTGGCAATTTGTGGGTGACCCTGAAACCCTTCAGGGGACCGCAGAATCAAAACAGTTTTTATACTAATACTTAGATATTATTTTCCTGTTTCTGTCTCATTTTCCTGTGAGTGGGGTTTTCTAGATGCTGCAGTAATTTTTTGCATTGTATTGCTATTGCTCCTAGGTTCTGTGTTTAAGGGAGGATGATGAGCTAAGGAAAGCATGAACTAAGGCAGTATTCTTTATCCTGCTGGACAAAATACCTTCCTTTTTTACAACGAATATTTAATCACAGCTTCTTTATACTCTTGCAATGAAATTCATAGATTAAAATATCCAGCCTAAACATATAATTTTTAAAAAATCAATAGAACACCCTAGCTTTGATATAAAGAAGAAATAAAAGTAATTCATAATGAATGTTTCTTAATATGTAAATTGAATGTAGAAACAGATATGAGAATCCAGCTATCTTCTATTAAGCCAAAGATTAAAGACATTTTCAAAAATGTAAAGCAGTGCCATTCTTTTAACTTCTTTTTTCTTAGGAAAATGTTTTCTATAAAATATGTTATATATGCTAATATGTAAGGTTTCTTGTCATTTTTTAAGGGATTATGAATATTTTAAGTATCTCAGTTTAAAATTTAATATGGTAAATATAAATAGGCGTAACTGACATAAAGGAAAACTTTTGGATGATTCTCAAAAATTATAATTTTTAGATTGTATGGGAATACTAAGACCAGAAAATTTGAGAACTACTGTTTTAGCTTGTACTAGAAGTTCACATAAACAGATCCTACAGAGTGTTTGTTTTTTTTTAAATCTGAGGCTTATTTTACTTAGCATAATGTTTTTGAGATGCATCGATGTTTTTTGGTATATTAGTTCCCTTTTTATTAATAAATAATATTCCATTGTATGAATATACCACAGTCAAAGAATTACAAGGAATGTGTTCTTTCATGTCTGACATCTTTGGCTTGACATTTGCTTCTGAGAGTCAACTGGGTTGTATGCAACAAATTTGTTCTTTTTCTTTACTTCTATTATAACACTAGTTCTTGTTCCAGTGTCCACCTGTACTTGTGCTCTTTCATTTTCCTGTATGTTTGTATGGAGTGGTTTTTAATCTTATAGTTTTACAGCCAGACATATTCACTATATGAAAGTACAAGCATCAAGCAACTTTATTATGCTTCCAGTGTAGTCAGGCTTAAGAATTTACATATTGAAATGCATAGTCATTATAATTGCTTTTTATTTCTCCTTTACATCACTGTTAGGGCATTATATTGATTTTTTAAAAATTAGATGTAAAGACTGGTTATTTTGTCTATGAATTTCATTGCAGGAGAGTAAAGGGGCCATTATTAAATATTTGCTGTTATAAGGGGAAGTGGCATTGAATCCAACAGAATTGAGTCTGCTTCCTTAGATCCTATTTTAAAAGTGTTTATTCTCTTCTTAGCTCATCATCCGCACTGGAATACAAAACCTAGAGCAATAACTTTACGATACAAGGAATCATTTGTTTTATAAGAACATGTTTTTGATAAGTGTGCCATTTATATAAAAAATGGCTTTTCCCCAAGAGCTGGCATTTCTGGCCAGATGGCCAAAATTTTCAGTGATGCGTAGAAACTTCGTGCTTGAAGATTGGCATCTTGAATTATGTGCAAAATTCTAATATTGATTTATAGAGGACATTATTATATATGATCATATTTATCTCCAGATTATCCCATTTGCATTAGTTAATATTAAATAAGCAAAGTGTAGTTGTCCATTTTTCTCAGTCTGAACACTTTCTAGATTCATGCCTCAAGAACTTTTTTTATTCAAAAAAAATGATCTAAACACCATTAATTGCAAAGTGTATTATCTTATTTTTCATTTTGGGAAAAAGGCTAATAAAAGTGAGGTCTCTGTAGTTAGACTACCTTGATTTTTAACCTGGCTCTACCAGACTAGTCACATTCTCATCTGCCTCAGTTTCCTTTTGTATCAAATGGGGTTATCCTACCTACTAAATACTACTAATTCTACCTACTTATTAAGGTTGTTGTAACTATTAGATGGAATAATTACAACTATTAAGGTAGTTGTAACTATCAAAGCAGCTTTGAATGTAAGACACTTAGAATTGTGTTTTTATTAAGAGTAAGCTTTTAGTAAGTGACCAATAAGGAATAACTTTTGGTTATTGACTATTATGACTTTAGAAATACTAAATATAAAATTAATATTATTATTGGCTGTTTGGACTTTAGAAATATGAACAAATGGTGAGATTAAAAATTGCTCCACTGATGAATTTTTTGGAATTAGTTTTCTTAGTAGGCAACAAGTATCTATTGACTATTATGTGTAGATACTGGAGAATTAAAGAGATAAATAAGTCATTATTACTCCTTAGAGCAAGCTCATATCATTGCCACTATAATAATATACCCAAAACTGGTTATATTTAAATTCCACAAAAGAGAAGTAGCAGTGTCGTTTGGAGCACTGGGTTTTAGTGGATATTTGGGTTTGGGAATCAGGAGCATATTATTTAACAGTAACCCTAGCAGGGCAAGCCAGAGAAGGGAAGGGATAGAAAGGAAGTAGAGACTGTGTGTACCTATTCTGGGGAAGTTTGAGAATGGAGCAGAATGAGCATCAAAGGGGGTCCTTTTTTTAAGGAAAAGATAGGAGAAGGCAGTGGACTGCACAAACTGGAGGGGTGGAGACTATGATAGAGGGAAGGGCAGGCCTCCACGTGTGGTCAGAAGACCAGCTGTGGCTGCAGGTTGACACACTCTAAGATGCCTCCAGTGGGTTGACCTAGGGGCAGAGTGGACAAGGTTTGAAATTATTGCAGAGGGGAATGAGAACAAGACAAGCCCAAAAATATATAAAAAGCAAACAAAGAAGTACTGTGCTGAGAACCCACTAGGATGGGACACTTTAGAGAGTGGGAATATGGTGAGACCTTTTCTCTTTTATTCATTATTTTTGTTATAATTTCTTATTTTAACACAAAATGAAATTCATAATAGCTAACATATAGTACTTACTATATATCAGGCACTAACGTAGTCTAAATACATATACCAACTCATTCCATTTTCTAACAATTTTCAGAACTAGGAGGAAACAGACACTGAGATATTAAATAATGTGGTTAAGAGGAGAAGCTAGACCTGGGCCGTCTTAGTTCTTTTTTTTTTTTTTTCTTCTGAAAATTTTATTGGGGGAAAACTACAAAACATTTACAGTACAATGTTTACAGTCACAATCTGTAGTGAGCTGATTTCCCAAAATATATTACCACTCAAGTTGACCCATCTTGTTACATTCAAAAACCTACTCTGTCAAAGTAGTCCAGAGTACATACATAATGCTCCAAATGTATCTACATACAACCAACACTCCACCCTAAGTGCACAATTAAATGACTTTCAGTGAATTTACCGAGGTGTACAGTTAATCACATAAATCAGTTTTTGAGGAATTCCTTTCCCCTATTGAGACCCCTAATTCCGCTCTCCAACTACTTTTCAAGCATATCCCACCCCTCCACAGTGCCCCCCAGCGTTGCCGTCTCAGTTCTTTTTTTTTTTTTTTTTTGAGACAGAGTATCACTCTGTTGCCCGGGCTGTAGAGTGCCATGGCATCAGCCTAGCTCACAGCAACCTCAAACTCCTGGGCTCAAGCGATCCTACTGCCTCAGCCTCCCGAGTAGCTGGGACTACAGGCATGTGCCACCATGCCCGGCTGATTTTTTCTATATATTTTTAGTTGGCCAATTAATTTCTTTCTATTTATAGTAGAGACGGGGTCTCGCTCTTGCTCAGGCTGGTTTCGAACTCCTGACCTCAAGCAATCCGCCTGCCTCTGCCTCCCAGAGTGCTAGGATTACAGGCGCGAGCCACAGCGCCCAGCCTTCCAACTATATGTTAATCTATAATTATCTCAAAATAAAAAGTTTAATTAAAAAAAACTAATAAAAATGTAAAATATCAATGATAAGTTTTTAAAATATTGAAAGGTAAGGCTCTTGCTAGATAGGCACTTAATCACAGTGTAAAATACGCACAGAGGAGAACAGAGGGAGAGAAAATGAGGCCTTTGCTCATGAGAAAGACATGAGGGAACTTCTCATTTCCATATTGTTTTTTGAAAGTGAAAGTTAGTTGGTGCTGTAGTAAATATCGGAAACTACATGTCCTAGGCCCAAGTTAGCAGTAGTTACGTTATGGTGCTATTCTTCAGAATCTTTAACTTGTTGCTGTTTACACTGGGTTTTGTCTGCCTGGGCTCAAATCTTGGCTTTGTTCCTAACTTGTTGGGCAAATTATTGACCCTCTCTAATCCTTAGGTTCCCACCCTTGAAATGAGGATGATGACAGCAACAGGACCTACTTCAGAGGTTTTTGTGAAGCTCAAAATCTTAAAGTGACAAGAGCACACTAGCGCAGAGTCTGGGAGACAATAAACACTACTGATAGTTGTGGTAACTCTGAGAATTATAGGCCAGTAACTGTTCTTCCATATTGGGTAAATTTGTTAAATGTAGAATAATAGTAATCACTAGCACCTAAGATGAGTAGGGCAAATACAAAAGGATAATCCTTGCACACCTACTAGAGTTCTTCAGAAATACTAATATAATTGTTTAATAACAATTTTAGTATTTAGTATTTTAGTAAATACTTACAGGGTACTGGTATAATGCTTCATGAAGTATTTAACATAACTCTCACTTAACTCTTACAATAACCTGGGAGGTAGGTATCCATTTCACACATGAAGAAGACAAAGCAAAAGAGGCCAACTCATTTGCCCAAAGTCAAAAGAGCTCAAAGCTGGAGGAGCCAGATTTGAGCCAAGGTGCTGCCTCCAGAACCAATGCTTTGATATCCACATGGCAACCAGTCCTTCTCGGGGGATAATTAAAGGTAAAAATGAAAGCATGATCAAGGACCTAAATACCAAAGGATATACTGTAGATTGTCAGGCAGTACATACTTTATTAGAGAGTAAACACCAAAAATTGTTTAAAAACAAGGAAAGAAAGAAAGAAGGAAGGAAAGAAAAAAAGAAAAAGGGGTCTCAAGTATTAATAGAAATTATTCCAAATAACTAACTCGTATATAGTTTTATAAATAAAAAAAAGTATGCATAGATTAACTGTCTAATGCCTCAATGACTCTGGAGAGAAGCTTCTAAAATGATCAAGTAATTTCTGGAAAGAATAAACAAAAAAACTGTTGAAAACTAGTGATTCGTTGCCTCTGAAAGAACCCAAGCAACTAGAAGAGGGTTTGGAGACTTATCACCACATACCCTTTTAAGTTTTCTAATTTTGGGGGGGCCATGTATGTATTTACAAAAATAAATGACTAGAAATATAAAATGACCATGGCTTGATGAGTACATTTGAGATTCTAGTTGATACTACAGAAAGCTAAAGTCTCAAACAAATTATCCCTGGGTGGTTACTGGATTAGATAGACCTGGGCTTCAAAACAATATTCCATTTGTGTTTTCTCTTAAATGTGAATTTGGTTAATTATTATATTAACTCTAGATTTCACATAATCTCCTTACCAACTGGCTTCATAACTTTCTAGGTACATTTGGTCTTTTGGTATTAAAGTTTAATTAGCACATTAAAGTCTGGTCTCAATTTTATATATTTCCTTGCTTGTCTGGTATAACAGTAATTAATGCTGTAGTAAGCTGAATAATGTTCCCCCCAAAGATGTCATGTCTAATCCCCAGAATGTGTGAATATGCTACTTTACATGGCAAAAGGGACTTCATAGATGTGATTAGGGTAAGGATCTTGAGATGAAAGAGTCACCTGGATTGTCCAGGTGGATCCAACGTAATCACAGGGGTCCTTATATTAGCGACATGGGGGAGTTAGAGAAAGGAATGTGAGGACAGAAGCAAAGGTAAGAGTCTTGCTGCCCACGAGCCAAGGAATACAAGCAACTTCAAAAAGCTGGAAAAGGCAAGGAGCGTGTTCTGCCCTAGAGCCTCCAGAAGGAATGTGGTCTTGACAACACCTTGATTTTAGCCCCTGGAGACCCATTTCAGACTTCTGACCATCAGAACCCTAAGATAAAAAGTTTGTGCTGTTTTAAGCCTCTAAATTTGTAGTGATTTGTTACAGTGGCAATCGAAAAGTAATACAAAGGCGTTGCTTCCAGTTCTTTGAATATTTTAAATAAGAGAACAGATACATAGCTAATAGGAAAATCTAAAGAGAATGCAACACAATAAATATTTTAAGATATGCAGGAGGTTTATACACAAAATCCAAAGCTATTATAACAAGGAGAAACAATCAACAAAACTAGTTATATCAACAAGCAAATTTGTAAACATTAATTATCTTAGAAGTAAAAACTCATTATTAAAATTAAGTTAGATTGAACAAATATTTATTGACCTAGGCTGGGGTGTCAATCAAGGCCTGAGTCCCAGGTGAGTTGATCCAGGAGCACAGTGCCAAGCAGGGATGGAGCAGGATGGAAATTAATGGGTCTGCCATGAGGCCAGGAAGGACAAGGGAGTGGAGACAGAGAGTGGAGAATGGCCCTGATACAATGGAGTGTGCAGCGGAGGGAACCTCTGGGTAAGGGGGAAGCCTGCACCTGTACCTGCACCCACACCTGCTGAGAAGGATGGACATATTGGGACTTTCCAAAACAGCTAGAATGGCCATGATGATTTGCTTGATTAGTGATTTGTTCTTTTAGTTCCAATTCAATCATCTGTGGAAGGCAAGTAGACTTCTCATTCAGGTCCACAGTATAGTAATTGATCTCCACAATGGCCATAATGTCAGTACAAATCAGTACAGTACCTACAGGTGTAGTATCTACATGTGGGATCAGAACTCTTGTTTCATCAAATGGTTTTATTTTTTAAAAAAAAGATAGTTTAGTTAACTTTCTGTGTTAACTTTTTTCCTCTCACTGTCATTAAGTTTTTGGTTTTTTTTTTTTTTGAGACTCTGTTGCCCTGAGTAGAGTGCCATAGTGTCAGCCTAGCTCACAGCAACCTCCAACTCCTAGGCTCAAGCGATCCTCTGCCTCAGCCTCCCAAGTAGCTGGGACTTCAGGCGCATGCCTTGACACCTGGCTAATTTTTCTATTTTTAGTAGAGATGAGATCTTGCTCAGGCTGCTCTCGAACTCCTGAGCTCAAGCAATCCTCCCGCCTCTGCCTCCCAGGGTGCTAGGATTATAGGCGTGAGCCACCATGCCCAGCCGGCATTAGGTTCTTGAGACCAATAGATGGATTGCAAAATACTTATAAGAACCTATTTGACACAACTTCCTTTACCATGAGTTTTTGTGGATATAAGTAATAAAAGTTCCAAAAATTGTGTTCATGTTAGAGTAATTTGTTAGTAATTACTTAAATACGCCTTCTCTTAGAAACTAAAAATGGAAAGAAAGGAGTGTTGCTAAGTAGAATCACAATTCATCAGTGAAATAGAATTAACAGTTTTAAGGTATAAAGATGAAGACTTAAATTTCATATAATCATTTCTATTTCACTTTCTTGACATCTTAAACAAATTTACCTAACTTCTAAGATAGAATTGAAAAAGTTAGTGGTCTTAACTCATTTAAGGGCAGGTTAAGTATGTTATGATTAAATGGGATAGTCTAACTATACTTTAAGAGATAATTCAGAGAAATACTTAACACTATAGCACTGTTAAAACTTGTACTTATTGTGCTCAAATTAATCACCCTATTATCTTCATTTTGCAATTCTCTACACTTAGTTAAACACATAGTTCACAATATATTAAAGGATAATACCCCAAAATAAGAATTAGATAAGCTTATGATATGATCATTAAATCAAATTAACTTGACTGTAGATTAAAGATAATAGGAGAAAGATGAGTCAGGAATGTTAAGTACTTAATACTTTTTGTGTTGCCATTTACAGAATATTCATCCCATATAAATATGGCTGAGATTGAGCCTTGACCTTGCATCTAGATATTTATTACCCACATTTTGCTTCCCCATTTGCTTTCCCTTAATTTAGAAACAGGGAAAGATTTGCATATTTTTTTGTGTTGGAGCACAGGGGAGATTTCTTGGTTATGGACTCCCACTCCACGAATTGACTTCCTTGGACACAGTGGTGGGTCCCACCTAACGTAAGCTGGGCTATTAATGCTGCCTCTCCTCCCTGCTCCAGTGATTCCAAGGGATGGGCAAGTGACTCAAGATGAGCCTGTGGACACCTGCCCCAGTAGCATGACGATGAAACAGAGGAAGTCAACTTAGGGCTGGGTTTCAGTTCCCTCCACTGCCCTAAGACTACTCTCATACAGATGGCCAATAACTTCTTGTTGCCAGAGCAAATAGTCACTTTTCTCTTCTATTCTTACTTGCCCTCTCAGTAGCATTCAAAGCAGTTGACCACTTTGTCCTCTTTGAAACTCTTCTCTTGGCTTCCGTGACACCACCCCCTTTTGTTTTGCCCCCTCTTCACTGGCCATTTCTTCCTGGGCTTCTGACTGGCTCTCTTCTTCTCAGCTGCTCTAAATGTTGGAGTACTCTGAGGTTATTTTCTGGGCATTCATCTCTTTTTTACCTACAGTCTTGCCCTAGAGGTTTTTGTCTAGATCCTAGGCTTTTAAGTGCCGTGTATATGATAATGGCACAGAGATCTCTGTGTCCCCAAGTCCATCCTCTCACCTCTGCCTATTTGATATCCCTCTTCGAAGTCTTTGGCCTCTCAAACCTACCATGGTGGAACATAATTCCCAATTCTCACATTGTACCTACCTATTCTCCATCCTAAACTATCTGTTTTCCTCTCAACTTTTTGCATCTAAGTAAATAGCAGTGCCAACCACCCAGACCCAGTTGGTAGCATCAAAATTTTTGGCATTATCACTGATTCTTCCTCATTCCCTTGGCCTCCAAGTCAACGTCTTATCCATCTGCTTCCAAAACATACTTCAGGTACACTCACTTCTCTCTACCTTCATGGTTACCACCCTAGTCCAAGACACTATCATCTCTTACCTAGACTGCTGCAATACTTTCCCAAGGTCACCTTGCTTCTGCCCCCATTGATAATCACTTCTTGCCACAGAATCATCTGGCTTCTTGTCATTCAGATTCAGCTTCAATTTTACCTCCTCACAGGAGTCTTCTACAGCCAATCACTGACAAGTAGTCACCCCACCCAGTTTAAGTTTTGGTATAGCTCTTCCCTCTCCCACTCCATCTTGCTCTCCTTAATTTATACTCCCTCACAATTAGAACATATGCTCCGTGTCTTGTTCACCACTGTGCCCCTAGCACCTAGTAGAGAACGCAGACTAGATAAACATTTATTGAATGACTAATTGAAGGAGTAATTATGCTCCCTGGAGCTTCTCGGAATAATTTTAAATCTCCTGCCAACCAATAAACCTCCACGTAATTTCACAGCCGTTCTCTACGCTTCCACGCCAAGTCATCAACATTGCCCCTGTTGTAATCTCACTGAGCAGGTCCTCAGAAGCACCCAAGTTACTACTTACTGACTTAAAAGGCACTTTATACATTAAGATGACACCTTCGTCCATCAAATTGCAAATTTTTTTATTTGAATCTGTTAATGAGCTTGAATATTGGTTTGCTTAATTTTTTTATTCCTATCTATAAGTTACTGTCTTTAGTATTATTTTTCCTTCCCAAAGCTTATATGAGTTAAAATTATAGCTATTGTTGTCTGGTATATTTTTATGCAAATTGTTTCCATTTAATCCCTCTGGAACTTGCTTCACTGTCAGATAGGAACTAAGGATCCAACTTTAGTCTTTTCCAAATGATGTATCAATTGTCTCAACACCAGTTATTTACTAGTCCATCCTTTTGCCAGCAATGTGAACTTGAGGCTGTATTTGCGATAATTAAAAGGATAGCCTTGGCCAGGTACGGTGGCTCACACCTGTAATCCCAGCACTTTGGGAGGCCGAGGTGGAAAGATCATTTAAGGTCAGAAGTTTGAGACCAGCCTGGGCAACATAGCAAGAATAAAAATTTTAAAAAATTAGGCCGGGCGCGGTGGCTCATGCCTGTAATCCTAGCACTCTGGGAGGCTGAGGCGGGTGGATCGCTCAAGGTCAGGAGTTCGAAACCAGCCTGAGCAAGGGCAAGACCTTGTCTCTACTATAAATAGAAAGAAATTAATTGGCCAACTAAAAGTATATTGAAAAATTAGCCAGGCATGGTGGTGCATGCCTGTAGTCCCAGCTACTCGGGAGGCTGAGGCAGGAGGATCACTTGAGCCCAGGAGTTTGAGGTTGCTGTGAGCTAGGCTGATGCCAGGGCAACAAAGTGAGGCTCTGTCTCAAAAAAAAAAAAAAAATTTAAAAAATTATCTGGGCATGGGAGTGTGTACTTATAGTCCTACCTGCTTGGGGGGGGGGGTAGGACAGGAGGATCACTTGAGCCCAGGAGTTGGAGGTTATAGTAAGCTAGATCACCCCACTACACTCTACCTCTGGGTAACAGAGCAAGACCCTGTCTCAAAAAACAACAACAACAAAAAAGGATGGCTTTGAGTTCAGATGGCA
>CAUYRT010044893.1:0-13958 GCA_963574885.1 Lepilemur ruficaudatus | reverse complement strand
AAGGTCAGGAGTTCGAAACCAGCCTGAGCAAGAGCGAGACCCCCGTCTCTACTACAAATAGAAAGAAATTAATTGGCCAACTAAAAATATATGTAAAAAATTAGCCGGGCATGGTGGCTCATGCCTGTAGTCCCAGCTACTCGGGAGGCTGAGGCAGGAGGATCACTTGAGCCCAGGAATTTGAGGCTGCTGCGAGCTAGGCTGACGCCAAGGCACTCTAGCCTGGGCAACAGAGTGAGAGCCTGTCCCAAAAAAAAAAGGAATTGGGGGGTTGATGGCCATATAACCGAAATAGCATGAACTGCACATTAAATTCTTAGATTTAAACATAAGTAATTCAGTTTAAGAATCCCCAAGCTCCCACAATGTGATCGGACACCTGAATCAAATATCCATCCCTAAAAAGATGTTTTGGAAATGACGGATGGTTATAAAATATGTTGGCAAATTATTAGAGCTCGAGACAGCACAGAGACACTGTCAACTGTTTTCGAAAGACTTTTGTAATTGCCCCTTGCTCACTAATCGCATTACTTAAGGAAACGTCGGTATTTGAACACTTCAGATCCATAATTAATGTGCACACGAGTGGATTAGAAAATGTCAACAGAGAGTAAATACGTAGCTTACTAAACACCCTAAAATTTTTAGAAACGGGTAAAAATTACGTTTGCCGTAGTCTTTACTATTTACAAAATAATCACACGCTCACGTACGTTGTAACTTTGCATCCTGGCCATCCTGGGTCTTGGTACATACATAGCTCCTTTTACTTTTCCTCGTAAGTGAGAAACTCAGTCTCCAGGTCTTTGGGGACTTGCTGACGTTTCACACGGGGAGTGGTACCGCTGGGACCCAAATTCAGGTCTTCTAGTTGCTGATGACCTTACTTTCAGCTGTTTCAGGCGATCACGCTTCCCCGAGCACCACGTGTGTGACCGATACTGATACACACGCAAGGCGCCGGCAAGGCAGAGAGGCCAGGCCATCTGTGGGCCAGGCTGGAATAAATATGTCGATTAATCGTCATCTTAATGAGCAGCTGCTATTTTCTGAGCAGTAGGTCAGACCAAAATAAAAGTTTAAAAGTTTACCTCCACTACAAAACACTACTTTTTATTACAGATTTGCCTGTTTTCTCTCGTACCTGATAACACTTCTCAGATAGGTAACCGTCCAGTGGAGCCATAACCCAAGGCTCTGGGAGATCAGGAAGGATGGATGCCAATTTTCCATGCTCTGCATCTTACACAGATTTGTGACCTGAAATGGGAGAAACTCAGATTGGATCATTGTTATTTAAATTGTGCTCTGGGGCAGAGAGCCGCCCAGGCAGTGAATAATCTCTTCACCTTAGTTAGCATAAGCCTTTTGTTTTGCCTTCTCCTGGTGATCTTAAGCCTCTTCCAAGATCAGGAAGGATTATACTGACAATGGGTTACTCTGTTATCTAAATATTTCAACAAATATTTTTACAGCAAAGGGGTTCTGTTTTGTTTTTTTTTTTAATCCTCTACTGAATTCAGAATTCTTTTAAAACTATGTTGCATTTTTACAGTTTCACAAGAACGTTCCCAGAATAGTCATTCTTAAGAAGCTGTTTACTACGGGACCATGAGAGAGGTGGGGAATGAGGTGCATGCTCCCCACTGTATTAATGCACATATTCCTGGTTATTTAGATAGAAGCGAACCCTCTGCCACAATTTGACAGAAAACTCCTGCTACCTGGAGACAGTTTAAGGACCGTAGTTCACACGAGCATCTCCGGGCTGTCCCGGCGGAGCCTTTCTCTGACTGATCAGCGACTGTGCGTGTGTTACCTGTGAACCGGACGTTCAATGCTGTTTTGAGACAGAGACGGCGAAGGTCACGGTTCCTATTCACAAGTAAATGACTTGGGGCGTCACATTTATCACTTACTTATTGGTCGGTAGAAATGCGATTGTCATTCCTACGCAGAAAGGAAGCATATTCCCCACCGTGGGGTGAATCTGCAGGTGCTGAACGACTCAGTTCATGGTCCCGACTCCCAGTGACTGACGGGTTTGACCCGTGATGTGTTGTTCGGCTTGACCCATGTTACATCTTTAAATGAGTTTGTCCTCCTGCCTCAAATAACCTGTAGCTCCTTGATGGTAATATGTGTATCTTGTGCCCTAAGACACATGTGCACACACATATATATATGCACCTATGTGTATATGTGTGCATGTAAATATATATTTATATATGTATATTTACGGCAAATACAGTTTTCCGGAGGAATGAAAGATCACCGCAGTCTGGAATGATCACGGAAGGCTCTAGAATTCCTCCCCTTGCTGCTAGCTGCCTTTTGCCTCATTTTTCAAGGTTAAGAGTAAATGCCCTGATCTAGCCCCTATAAAGGCTACCCTGCGGTCCGACCTCCAGACGCACAACTGCTTGCTCTCTCTAGATCCTAAAACCTCTTACCTTTTGTCTGTCCGGCTTTTGTTTTCACCAACAGCATGCAGCGAGGTCCTCAGGAGGAGGAATCTTAACTTGGTCACCTTCGTAGCACTGACGTAGCCACTTAATAAAGGGTAACCAAGAGCGCTGACCTAGAACGAGCAGGGAAGGATTCAGGCCGACCGAAATCAACGGGGGCCGACCTCAGGAGAGGGGGGACGTCAGCTAAGAGGGGGACAGCCAAACACGACCCCTGAGCCTGTGAGATGACGGGTCGGGGTGCACGTCGGGGAAAACACAGAAACAAAAGGAGCCACGTGGGAGCCGGAGCACGGAGGCCGGCCGAGCGTGCGTGAGCGATGGAATTACGCAGGAGTCTGAGTCGTGCAGAACGCCAGCTGTCAGCGGCACCAACGCCAGTCCTCGGGGGGGTGACAGGGACTGCCAAGGACCCTTTCTGGGCCAGCACCGCCCCCGACAGGAGCAACCTGAGGACGCAGAAGCCGGACGACTCACTGCACGGACACCGGGAACACAGGACGGACTGGGGCGGAAATACGTGGTCACCGTTGCTCACAAATCGAATCGTCAGACCGAACATGTCCTGTGTCTTAAAAACCAGAGAGAGAGAATGCGCCGGTCTCAGGAGGGACAGGGAGTGGCCGGCAGTCTTGGAAGGACAGATGGAGGGACCCGGGAGGCAGGAGCTTTGGGGCACCAGCCAGGGTGCGTCTCGGCAGAGAGGTCTCCGCAAGTGGACGTTGAGTCGGATGCCACCGGGACCCCCGAGCTCCCGCGGAGGTGAAGTGACCGGGCCGACGCCCTCCGCATCCGGGCTCCGTGCGGGTACCTTCCTTGCACCGATTCTGCGCTCCCCACATTCCCGTTATGATCCGAGGTCCCTGCAGCCTCCCCAGTGGAGAGAGGGCGATTTGTTGATGTCGACAGAGAGATTCCAGTGCAGGGGCTGACTCCTCCGATTATTTTAAACCATGGAACTGGCGCTCTGGCGTTGCATTAAAGGCACATGAACCTTCCGATGGGATGCATCTATTTTGGTTGTCTGACCCCACAGAGTCACCCAGGGCTGCCTTCCGAGTGGCAGCCCTGCTAGCTTTACCCTGCAGACAGGAGGGACAGAGCTTTGGAGAAAGCTACTTGCTATTTCATGGTGCAGGAGGGATAGAGGCTATTTCCCAACGTAAGTCGTCCAGAGCGCTTGAACCCCGTCCCACGCCCACACTCCTGTGGGAGAAGCACGTTCTGTGCTCGGGGATCCCAGAGTCCTGTGCATGTAAATTAGTCCGCAGTGAAATTCCAGGAGGGATGCACACAGCACATTCAGATCTCGGGGAACAGAGCGGCCTCAGATCAAGTTCTCCCTTTTCGCTGTGTGAAATCCAGTATGTTAATGAATCTCTCTGGGCCCCAGTCTCCACCCTGGTAAAAAGGAAAATCTTATCAGAGCACCGGGTGGGTTTGTTGTAAGGATCGGGTCGCCTGCGGAACACCCAGCCCACGCCTGGTCAGCCTGCTCGGAGCACGGTGAGTGGACGCCACACAGACAGAAGCCCCTGACACCGCGAAACTGCACCCTAACACGCCACTGCGCAGCTCCCTGGTGGGGACGCAACCCGCTGCGTGTTGTGGGGTGGAGGTCAGTCCCGCCGCACCGCCCTTCCCGGCACAGCGGTCAGAGTGGGTGAGAAGTTGCACCCAGAACTTTCCAACACACGGCAGAGGCTCTTGGCAAAGGAAACCTTCAGTGGCTGGTTGGCCGAGTGCCCCGACAGGTGACGGGAAGGAGAGAAGGAGAAACTGCCCACGTAGCGTGTCCGGCGCGTTGACCAGGAGCAGCTCCAGGGCCCTGGGCTCCTGGCGTCCTGAGTAACAGGTAACAGCAGTACTTCTCATGTCGCCACGGAGACGTGTATTAATAGTAAATGATGGAGAGACAGTGTCGCCATGGAGAATTGTCTCACTGTGTTTAGGGAAGGTCACTGCATGAGCTGTATTGTCGGACGAGGAGCTGACCATCCCCAGCCGTGCCAGAGATGCGAGGGACCAGCGATGGCGGACGCTGGTCCCACCCTGTGCTGTGCCGTCACCTGCGTCTCACGTCTGCAGGTTGCCTGGCCGCAGTCAGCTTCAAGAGCACCAGGGCGAGGCCAGGGGAGCCCCACTGTGGTCCCAGGACGACCGCAGCTCGATACCAAAAGGAATGGAGCCCACAGCCGGTTGCCGGTGCTTCCCAATGCCCATCTGTTCCCAGCCCCGCGGGTCACGGGGCTCCTTCCTCACCGAGAGGCGGAGGTGGGGAGATTTGGCACCGAGCACATCCTGAGCACACGGCCGCACATTCTGTGGATGAGAAAACGGAAGCCCCGAGCCGTGGGCTCGTGCAGCCGTCATCCTGGTTTGGTTCACAGGCTGACAGAATTAAAATGCCACCGACGTTAAATACTCCAAACGAGAGAGCGGCTCTGGGCGGGAAGTTATTCTCAAGGCCGACGAAGAGATGCTAAGCGATGTCACTTCTGGGCTTCGGCACAAGTCAAAAATGCCGTGAGCATGACTCACGCACAGACGCTGTGCACAGCTACTGAAAACACACCTGGGCGTGGGGAGCGGCGGCGTCAGCATCTGCCCCCGGGAGTTGTTGAGACCACGGTGGATCGAGGGAGCGGATGCCCTGTGGGATCGGTGCCCGTTCTGCTGGCTTCCTGTACCTCTCTTTGGGGGTCCCCTTCCCACCGTCTCTCCCCAGACACGTCAGCGGCCACTCTGCGCTCCTAATAGACACTCTTCTGACACCTGGACCTCCGGGACCGCGAGTGAGACACAGGCACGATGACGGGTTCATGTCAGCATTGGTTACTTATTTATTTATTTATTTATTTTTGACAACTAGATTTTGGAAATCTTACGCAAGCTGGGTCCTCGACTGCAATTTCTACAGTCTGCTTTTATCAGGAATAAAGACCTTCGCCGATTTCCCAGACATTCTCGGTGGTGACGTGTAAAACGTTGCTGTTTTTAAGTAAAACAGGTCACGTTATTGAAAGAAAAACATCCACCCCTTTTCCGTTTGTGCCATGCATTATGTTCTAGGAACTCGAGTCAGAGCAGCTTTTTGTTCAGTAAGTGGTTTTAAAAATTATTCACAGCTAAGAGCTAAGAGCCAAGGGGAAGTCTGGAATGGGGCCGAGAAGATAAGAAAACACCCAGCCCGCGCACGGGTCCACGCCGACGCTAATAAATAGACTTTCTTGTTATTTCTGTGAGGATTAAGATCATGGCAAACATCCTGCTGATTTAGCTTTTTTTCATGCGCTAGTACAGTATCTTTGTAGAGTTTACAAATAAAGCCTTATGGTCAAAGATTTTGTTCTTAAATAGCTATTAACTTAGCTGAGAAAACCATTGCAGAAAACGTGATAAGCATTATCTGTTTTCCCCAGTTAGCAGTAAGTAATTTTATAAAGGTGTTTTCAAATCATAGGCAGTTATTTCGTGCGTTAGTTTTTCTGTTACTGTGTAACAAATTGCCGCAAAGTTAGGGGCCTAAAACGGTACCCGTGTATTATCTCCCAGTGTCCTTGAGTCGGGAGCCTGAGCACAGCGTGGCTGGGTCCTCCCTCCGCGTCCCACGAGGCTGTGATGAGGTCTTGCCATGCTGTGGTCTCCTCTGAACCTCAAGGTCTTCTTCAGGCTGTTGGCAGGACTCAGCTCCTCACGGTGCTTGGACTGCGACCCTCTCCCCAGGCAGCGCTCGTCCTCTCTGCTGCTTCTCCAGGGCCAGCAGCGGAGCCCTCCCCTCAGGAAGGGCCGGACTCTCTTTCAAGTACTCCCGACTGAGTCAGGCTCCTGTAGGATGGTCTCCGTTTTGACTAACTCGAAATCCAGAGACTGGGGGCCTTCCAGACATCTGGTGTTACCGCACTTTTTGCCGCGTTTGGTGGACGGGACGCAGGCACATATCCTGCCAACGCTGATGGAGGGAGAAGGGGTCACCTTGGGGCCCCTGTAGGGCCTCCCCAGATGTTTCCTGTGTAGGAATGTTGGTGCTTTAATTCCTTCTCCGACAATCCCATTAACAAATAAAGGCAGCATGTGCACAGACACACACACACACTCCTGCCGACACACAGCACACGTTGATTAGAAGGAAAGGTGCGATTTTGTTGCTTACTTGTTCCTTTAAATCGTAAAGTTTCAGGAAATGTTTCCGTCTTACTGTCTGCAAACAAGTCACAGATTGCAAAGTGACGTTCACTGTGGCCAAAGACA
Organism: Lepilemur ruficaudatus; assembly: GCA_963574885.1. Lineage (NCBI taxonomy): Eukaryota > Metazoa > Chordata > Mammalia > Primates > Lepilemuridae > Lepilemur > Lepilemur ruficaudatus. Next base: position 7,236 of record CAUYRT010044893.1, on the reverse strand, counting down.
CAGTGTTCTGCAGACCCGGGTCCTCCCAGCGCGGGGCCTGCCTGCGTCTCTGCTGTGCCTCCCATGGCCCCCTCACCTCTTCCCACCCACCCAGCCCCACCTGGAGGGCTCTCGGGGCCCGCGGGGGGCGTGGTGGGTGACCGAGCAGCCGACCAGCTGCGGTCACCAGCAGCCGACCCTCCCTCTCCCGTTCCGGCCTCCTCCCACGGTGTGGTGTCGGCCCTGCTCCCAGCCTCAGCGGGAGGCTGTCACTGCTCGGGGACGGATGGCCTCCACCTGGCTCGAGGCGGTGCGTTCTGGCTCACGGCACGGCAGTTCCTTTGTATTTGTCAGTCGCAGAATAATAAAAGCAACAGCGTACGAATCACGACTGCAGCAGTAAATCCCGGTACTGTTGATAATCCGTGTTTTCGCGCAGTGTCTGCTTAGGAAGAGCAGAGTGGGGAGAGTTTCTATGCAGACTTTGCTTTTACCTGTGAAAGGCTCCACCACGTGGGGGAAGGAGAGTGTGAGCATTGCCGTTCTCACCGAGCACTCGGGGATACTGAGGCAGCACAAGGCAAGGGAAGGTGTGCAGGCAGGACTGGGTCCAGCACGTTGTTTGGGAAGGGCTCAACTGCCCCGTCCCCGTCTCCGTCCAGTGCGCCTGGGCGGACGTCCTCTCCAACCAAGCTCTGCTCTTGGCAGCGCGATGGGATACAGGGGCCGAGAGAGACTCTCCAAAGGGGCCTCGCTCTCGGTCGGGAGCCAACTCTAACAGTCCTTTCTGTCCATTCCGCTCACGTCTGCCCCCTCCAGCCCACGCGTCCCGCGTCTGTTAAACGGCTTGGCCCGCGTGATCCTCGAAGCCGCCCGACCCTCTCTGGGCCGCCGCCGTGCGTTTCGGCTGCGACAAAGCTCTCCGGTCGGTCTCGACGGGAATCCTGCCATCTCAACCTCCGTGCACGGTTATTTTCATGATCAGAAGGGAGAGCACAGACAGAACGGGCCCCGCGTCGCGTGGCACAGAGCACACACGTGTCCTGTCCCCGCTCGGGGGGCCGAGCCTTCACTCCGGGCCGATGCTCACGTTCACACACGTGGAGATTCGCCCGTCCCTACCGGTGGCTCCCGAGCCAGTAGCAGATACGTACATCTCCCGGCGAAAATAACAAATTAACCATAGTTTGTATTCCCCTATTAAAGTAAAATATTTTAAAAAATGAGTTGTCAATGTGGGCGTCCCATCTAAAGGAGAACACACATGAATATAAGCATTATCGAGTTTTAGACAATGAAAATTAAAATTACATGTTGAGAAGCCCATGCCACTAATAAATGCTTTAAAAATAACTCCTGTGATGTGCTCCTGATTTCCCCCTCCCCTTTCCCCGTCATGTGGCTTGAATGCATATTAAATATTTAGTTTTTTCCTTAAGCAATATAACAACAACAAAAAAAAAATTCTGAGAATTTTCTTACCTTTAAAATAATCACATAATTCAATATCACAGAAAAACTCAACTTTCTTTTACAAATCATTGTTGAAAGTGAGTGTCAGTGTTTAAAAAACATGGAATAATATTTCGATATAATTTAAATGTGTGCCCGTTGTGGTATTCGGGACATATTGATCTCACTGTCTTTCACCTGCCTCGTGGTCCTGTGTATGTTGATAGTTAATTTCACAAGCTGGCAAACTGCGTATTCAGTCTAGTTTTTGTTTCTCTCCCATACTGATATCAAATTGTATCAAATTATTTAAGTGTGTAAATATTTTCATTTGTATTTGGCCATGATGATTCTCCAGCGATGCAAATTCTTATGGCTAAATTCTGAAGAATTAACACTAATTAATCAATTAGTTCCAGAATATAAAATAAAAACACATCGAGTTCACTTTTTCAGATATATTATTTCTAGATAAAAAAAGAAACACAATTTAAAAAAAAAAAAAACCTTTTCAGAGAGGAAGACACTGTTTAAAATTATTACCTGCGTGTAAGACAGATAAAACCGCTAGTCTGCTTTGCAATGTGTCCTGAAGACAGTCGAATTGCGTTCCATGGATTGAAATGGGAGCATGTGGTCGGGTGAATTCATTTTGCTGTGCGTCATTTTGGTGTCCCTTGCGTAAATGCGTATATGTGCGTGTGCCTGTGTGTTTTTATTTCTAAGGCTGAAAGAAGCCTCCACCGTCAAGCACGTCCCGGGCTATCCTGCCGTCACCTGCGTGCCCCTCGGAAGGTACAGGTGGCTCATTTAGAAGCAGCCATATCTCATGGCGTGCGGCTGCCTGTTCATGGGCTGCCCTGTGCTCATGTCCGGCTGTCACAGACAGGCACCTCTCGGAAGGAGCCGGAAGACTCCAGCCGGTGAACCGCCCTTCTGGCCGCCACCTAAGAGAAAGGGAAGGCGTGTTCCTCCCGCCCTCCGTAAGAATTTGTCGACACGAAGGCAACGCTTCCAAGTAAACTCGAGCTCTGTAAGGCAAGACGACACCTGCACACTGAAATGCACCACGGTCTCGAGTGACAGACACCACGTAGGACGTGCTTAATAAGTGCGTGCTGGATTAACGAAGGCCCCCCGAGTATGTGGAGTGTTACTTTTTATCCAATGCAGATTGTGAGCTCCTGGCGAGCCAGGACGGAGGTTAATTAACTTTGTATCTCCAACATCTAACAAAGTATCTCAAGGAGAGCAGGCAGTTTATAAATACCTGTTAACAAAGTGAATTTCAAATTTCATTAATGAATTAATGCTTTGGATCAGAGGAGAAGATACTCAAGACTTGAGTTCTCAGCTAGGGAACTGGATTCTTTCCCTCTCTCTCTGAATTATTTTTATCATAATTGAAAGTATATTTGAAGAGAATAATATTAAAAGTTCACCTTTACAGAGTAGCGAACACCGACGCTAGCCAGGTAACCGGGGGCTCATTCTGTGTGAGCGGGGAGCCGTGCTTATAAAACCCCACGGAAGCTCCTTGCTGGAGGGGGGGAAAAAAACACCAAAATGATTCTTCATTGCACTACTTACTCCTAATACACAAAGAAGTGAGTACAACAAAACGCTTATATAATTGGGGGGCGGGGAACTAGCAAAGCCAGCAGAAAGCAGGGACCAAGAGCCAAGAGCAGCAGTGAGCCCCACTGTGCGCTGATACGGTGAAGTGTCAATTCTGATGCGTAGACTACACGGTCCTGTGGTCTGGGCCGTCCTTACAACTGATTGCTACTTTTTGTTACGTCTGATTGCCCCGTTAGACTCCCTGAGGACCAACATTGCCTTGTTCTATGCCCCCCAAAATGTCCGAAGCATGTTTATTTGTCGTGATTTCACAGGAGAAGTTATCAGTGAAAGATCGTGTTGATTTTGAGGGTTGATACAGAAGACCTGCAGCAAGATGCCAGGGACATCGTGAGTGGACGGCACGGATGCTTCTCCTCTCTCTCCGCACCTCTCCCGGGCTCTCCTCCCATCTGCCCTCTCTCTCGGTCACAGACCGCCCTGCTCTGCCCAGTCCCCTGCCCCCACTGCCTGCTGCACACACACATGACGACAGTCCCTCTGCCCGCCAGCCCACTGCGGCAGCTAGAGCAATACCCGCCAGTTGGGTGCGTCTAAAGGCTAATTTGGAGCAAAAGTGCTTCGGCCCATCCACACAGGTGCCCGACTCTGGTCTCGCGGGAGTTTCCGTGCTCGGGTTTGAACAGCCTCCACCACGTGGAAAACAGGCGCAGAGTGCTGAAAATCGGAGCGGAGGTGCATACTTTGGATTACTGTACGAAGAATTCTCAGAATGGATATTAGACTGCTTGAATTACCGGTAATTCTGCACAAGGTCAGAGTACAAGCTTTCAAGTTTTGATCTGGATGTTTGTAACATATTTAGAATGAGAAAGGGTTTCAGGATTGGCTTGTAGAATTCTTAGCTATAATTGTTACGCTGCTTTATGATTTCTTAATGATCCGTTTGGTAAAAGATAAGACGGTCCCCAAACAATAGGTAATTACTTTGGTTTTGTTAAATCATTGTTCTGGACTTTTGCCGGCTTTTTGCTGTTTCACTGTGGAGCTCAGAAGGTCACATTTCTGTGTGAACATCGTCAACACCCTGTTTGCTGTCACTACTTTTATAAAATTCGCAGCATCTTCCCATGACAGTTGCTTACATAATTACAAAATAATAGCAGCAATAATAAAACAGTATCTGGGACAAATTGAATGAATTAAATGAAAAAAAAATTGCTGACAAAAGAAATCAGTTTGAAACCCATAGCAGCTGTAGCTAAAAAACAGCACAGATGTATACCTGAATTATATATTAAATTAGATTAGATTAGATTAGATATTTATGTTTAACAACATCTAGCGTAAATGTCAAACACACACACATGCACTCTCTTCACTCAGAATTTCGTTCTTGATCGAGAGAGTTGTTCTGTAAAATACGGATTAATCGGACATCTCAGGAAATTCACTAAACGTTACTTCTCAACTGAACCACAAAAATGCGGTTAAGCGGTGAGCGCCTCCTAGACTCCCTTTCTTTCCAGGTGACTGCAGGTAGAGCTAAGAGGAAAAGATTATTGAGGTTTTCAGTGTAGTTCTCCTTTATACCGAATGTAAATGTGAAAACACTCTCCATTTATTTTTGCACATGACAGTCTTTTTAGATCACTAAAGAGCTTTTTTTTTTTTTACCAAAAAGTTACATTATCCAAATTGAAATGCTGTAGGTATAGCTAAGAGAGAGTAGGTTTCTATAAATGCCAGAAGGTTTTTTTTTTTTTTTTTTTCCCAGTGGCTCCTGAGAGAAGATGTCAGGGATGTATAAGTGACAAGCTTTCTTCTTCTTTGGTTATGTTTTCAAAGCTCACCTGGACATGAAGAGCTTTCTCAAGAGCAGCTCAGGGAGAAGCCGAAGAAACTCACGGGCCGCGGGCCCCATTGTTCAGCTGGGCGTGTGGATTGGATTAATCTGGAGAAGGTTCTGTCTACACCAGTGCTTTATTTGGAAGGGAAGAGCTAGTCCAAATACGTGAAAGTAAAAAGGAAGTCTCTTAAAACTCTAATATTTTGCTAAACGTAGAAGAGGCAGAGGATTTAATTCTTAAAAAAATATTAAGACTGGGTAATTACTGCAAAAGATGAGGAGTGGTAATTTTCACCAGCCTGCCGTTCGGAGCTTGTTTCGACTAGAACATTTTGTTCGTAGCATCCCTGCGACGTGTGTGACTTAAGAAGAAATCGCTGGAAAACAGAAAGAGATAGAATTACTAAATAGATTCGAGCTTTGATTGTAACTCCTGGTGATGTTTTGACACAAATAACTTGATTTAATCTTTTTAAAAAGTGTCTACAGCATAAAGAAAATGCAGAACTCATATTTGTACACTGATTTCTTGCAGGCTAGTAGTTTCAAGACAGAGAAGAATCCTTTTTCAAAAAACAATATTTTCAAAGTTATTACTCTCCAGCCGTCTTATGACTGATCATTCAAAAGTCTTTTACATTTACGTTAAAACTGAAATATTTCTTCTTTGGAGAAATAGCTTCATAGACTTGAATATAATGCCTTAAAAATTTGAGTTTCCTTTTAATAAACCATAGAAAATCCTCTTTGGAAACCCTACAGAGTCAACACCGTAGAATTTTATACCGTGTTGTCATTTCAGAACTCTGCTGTTACATTTATATCAACTCATTTCGCTGATATTTAGAAGCCGTGTTGACATTTTTAGGAGGCAGTGATTATATATGACTCTTTACACGTATAGCAGGTGGAGCTCAGTTGACGTGAATCTCTCGCAATTTGTGGCCAGGCTGCGTCGTAACCGGTGTGGACGGAGTAAGGTCCGAGACTTGGATAGTCTGAAGTGCCAGGTCAGAGTCTAACTGCCTCTGAGACCTCAGGAGGTGCTTAAACTCTAAAGTGCTGGGGGCGGGAGGTGCAAATGTTGGCGGCAGCTGGTTCCAGGCAGGAGCAACCCAACGTAGAAGCTCTGGGTTTCCAGGGCGCGCTCTCTAGCCCTGTCAAGATATCGATCAAGGTGACTTCTGACACCACAGCTAGCTATAAACATCTACGATTCTGCCATATCTGTGCATGGGCGGTTAAATCATGCGGGAAACTTTGAAAGTGTGAAGCTCCCTCCAGTCCACTGAAAACTGGCAAACTGGATTCTAGAGTGACCATACATTTTTCAACTTTCTGGCAGGGGAAAGGCGCATATATTTTACATGAGGGCATTGGGCAGGCCTAGGCTTCAGGCATTCTGGAATCAAATGTGGGCTTTTTACAAAAGGATGCATTTCAGGATGTCCTGAAGTACTTGAGTGATCTTTTGAAAGAACAACAGAAGGAAAAAGAGGCGGCTGGTCCCTCAGAGAGCAAATACCTTCCCTGCCATGAAGACTGGGCTGGACTTGTTTGTAAGACAGGATGTGGTTAAAAAAAAAAAGGAAACTTTTAAGATTTAGTAATAGAAAAAGCATCAAAACAAATATTTTTTTTCTGACAAAAGTCAACCCAAATAAAGTTTAGTAGACATTTTTATCAATAAATTTTTGTTTGTTTTTTTTTAATGTTTCTTCTTACCTTGCTCAAAAAAAGGCTTTAATGTAAGTTTCAGGGCAGAGAAAAATGTTTCTTCAAGCTAATTTAAAAATAAGAATATTTTTGGATTTTAGAACTTTGGTGACTTATTTGATTGAGTCTTAAAGGCCCTGCCCTCTGAACACAGGGGCGTATTCTGAATGATGTCTTCAGCACTGATATCTGTACACTATCTGTAGAGCTTTGGGCTGTAAACCGCCGAGACGGTTCTTAGTCTCGTAGGAAAAGCAAGGTCATTATTTTAGCAGCATAAGCATAGGTCTCCAAAGGAAATAATCTTTTACAACTAACTTTTCTGTACAACCAGAAAATAATCTATCGTGAAGATGAATACAGCCAGTGGCCGACTGAAGATGGCTCAACTTAACGGTTTTCCAGTTTTAGGGTGGTGCGAAGGTCATGCACATTCCGTAGAAACCATACTTGGAGTACCCATACGACCATTCGGTTTTTCTCTTTCAATACGGTGTTCAATAAATTACACGAGATATTCTAGGCATTAGTTTAAAAACAGGCTGCGTGTTAGATGATTTTGCCCGCTGTAGGCTGACGTGAGTGTTCTGAGCACATTTAAGGTAGGCTGGGCTAAGCTGTGATGGATTCGGTAGCTTCTGTGTATTAAGTGCGTTTCA
>CAUYRT010044892.1:0-12362 GCA_963574885.1 Lepilemur ruficaudatus | reverse complement strand
ATAGGGGGTAGGAAATCCTCTAAAACTGATTTATGTGAATAGCTGTACAACTTGGTAAATTTACTAATAACCATTTAATTGTACACTTAAAATGGAGTAAAGACATGATATGTAAATTACACTTCAATAAAGAAAAAAAATGGGAGAAAATATGTACTCTCTATACATCCAATAAAGGGCTGAAAACAAGAATCTATCTAGAACTCAAAAAAAATCAACAAGAAAAAATCAAACAACCCCATGAATAAATGGGCAAAGAACATGAGCAGAAAGTTTTCAAAAGAAGACAGAATAATGGTCAGCAAACATATACAAAAATGCTCAACATCTCTAATCATTAGGGAAATGCAAATCAAAACCACAATGAGATATCACCTAACTGCAGTGAGATTGGTCTTTATCAAAAAATCCCAAAACAACAAATGCTCGTGAGGATGTGGAGAGACAGGAACACTCTTACACTGCTGGTGGTACTGCAAATTAGTACAACCTCTGTGGAAAAGAATTTGGAGATACCTAAAAGAGCTACAAGTAGAACTATCACTCAATCCACCAATAGCACTACTAGGCATCTACCCAAAGGAACACAAGGCATTTTGTAATAAAGACACAGCACAATTCACTATTGCAAGGATGTGGAAAAAACGCAAGTGCTCATCAATCCATGAGTGGATTAATAAAATATGGTATATGTATACAATGGAATACTACTCAATTACAAAAAAATGATGGTGAACTAGCAACTGTTATATTTTTCTGGATAAAGCTTGAGCCCACCCTCCAAAGTGAGGTATCACGAGAATGGAAGAATAAGTACCACATGTACTCGCCATCAAATTGGCACTAACTGATCAACACTAAGGTGCTCACGTGGTAGTAATATTCTTTGGTAGTTGGGGAGTTGGGGTGGGTAAACTCACAACTAATGGACATGGTGAGCATTGCAGGGGGAAAGGGCAAACCTCAAGTCATGGCTTGAATGTGGCAAAGTCATAACATGTAACCAAAATATTTGTACCCCCATAATATCCTGAAATAAAATAAAAATAAAAATAAAAAATAAAAACTCACTCATTAAATCTTTTTTACCATCTTGTGCATATTTATATCATTTTTAAAAATTGTTTTAATGTGTTGCATGTATATTTTGATGTTTAATAAATAAAAAATGTGTAGCATGGTCAAATTAGACCCCTGGTTTTGATGATGGACCAGAGCTATAAGATAAAAATGAATTCCTTAAAGTCCGATTGCTTGTTGGTAGCAAAACAGGACTAAAGCACATCTTTTTCACTTAGCTAATTTCTCTTTACATTGAAACATAGCATCTTTTATTAATGGAAATCCTAGAGCCTGTGGGACAACATATTATTAAGAAAAAACACATTATTTGATAATGCTAGTGAAGCACATGCTGAAAAAATTAATCTGAGAAATAATACAAACATATAATTTAAAAGGCTGAATTTAAAGTTGAATTTTGAATTAACTTGCTATAAACTGTGAGAATGAACAATTAAATATTAAAATGTTCCTGACCTAGAAAATTATTGCAGGGAATTTATAAATGAAATATACTTCTTTCTCACTTGATACACATTTGATATCTTGTTATTTCTTAGAAAGCTACCCAGTTGTCAGATAGCTCAATTCCAGGTTTAATAAACATACACACACACACACACACACAAACACAGAGTCTGCCAATGAGGGTGTTGTTTTTTGTTTTTGTTTTTGTTTTCTGAACAGTTTCATACACTCTACATCTTCATCTAAAAAGTAGGTACTGCACCCCATAAAAAACTGATTATGATTTTGATCTGATATGTGACACAAGATAAGAAATGTGTTATATGTCATTTTACCTTTTTGTACTTCTATAGCTAATTAGATTACTCCTCTTCCACCTCTGATTGTAACACTGAGGTTATAATTACAAATAATAATGATTTATTCCCATTATAGATGGCACTTTGAATCTAGCTGAACTTCACGGTCATCTCTCAGATTTGTAGTTTCTGGAGAAAAAAATTATAGTAGCTGTCAAAACTAGGCAAAGGGGAAGGTTCAGGGCCATCTGGAAAGCAGAATTTATTTCAACAAATTATAAAACTAAGTTATACACACACTCAAGCACACACAAAAGTTTACAAGTCATCAGATTCTGGAACTGACATTTATATACATTTAAAAAAAATTATTTCAGGAAAATATGAGACTACAAACATTTCGGTTACATTTTATATCTTTGCCTCTCCCTAGCAAGGGTTAGAGGTATGCACCTCCCCTCCACAATGCTCACCACATCCCTCAGATGTGGGTCTATCCCTCAACCCCCAAATCCCTGGTGAACACCACCACCATTTGAGCACCGCAGTGTTAATCAGTCAGTACCAATTTGACGGCGAATACATGTGGAGCCCATTCTTCTGATCTTGTGTCACTTCACTTTGGATAATGGGCTGAAGCTCAATCCAGGATAATATAAGTGGTGATAGCTCACTGTCATTTCTTAAAATTGAGTAATATTCCATTGTAAACATATACCAAATTTTAATAATCCACTCATGCATTGATATACTTTTTAACCAAGGGAAACTGTGCTGGCCTTTAGATCATAAACAGCATGACTGGCAGAGGTAGTATCAAAAGTCTATTTCTTAAGTAGTAAAGACCAGTGGTTACTAGGGGTGCCAATAAAGACTATGAAATCTTCATGGTAATTTTGTTTAAAAAAGGAAAGAGAAGAAATTACAACCTAACATGTTTTGAAGGACAATGAGGTAGTCAATTTTATTCTGGAAATGCTAAACAGAGGTTTTGAAACAGATGGTTCAGTGAGATTGAGAAGTATTTTTGAATCAACACCTTTAAAATGCCTACGAAGTTTATTTTTTAAATTGTAGCATTACATATTTTATTCTACAACGGAATGATAAAAACTCTGTTGCTCTTCCATCCTTTGTATTGTTCTTTTTTCATTCTCAAAATTAAGGTGTAGAAAAAAATGTAATTCCCAGTTTATGGATTGGTGTCCACTACCTTCTACTGTGGATCTATTTAAATGGGTCTTTACAATATAAAAGCACATTTTACATGCAATTGCAAGAAGTAGAGCAAACAATGTCTCAAAATTATAGATAAAATTCTAATTATATTTATTATGTAACATTTAAGACACAAACTAGGTATAAACATTCTGAATATTTTTGTATTCACCTCTTAACTTTAAAACTAAATGTTAGAAGTAGTGTTAGAATTCTCTACTTTTCAAGAGATAACTAGTATCATTATTACATGATTTGTCAATCTCATATGTGCCTGTCAATCTCAGACGTATCTATCCCTAGGCAATGTATATAATTTTTTAATACATGGTATAATTATATCAATGGCATCCTACTACATATTCATTTTTTAGAGAAAGCTTGCAAAATATTTTAATGATATACAAATTGCATTTTAGGATGATGCAATGGAAACTAAATTAAGCTATATGAAAGAAACTCTTCTGTCAACTCCAAAGAATACTGAAAGGAAGATTTCAACACATTTCTTCTCAATAGAAAAGTCTAAGACTTGGTGGGTGGAGACAAAGCCATGTTGATTTTAGAACTATATAGACGTTAATGAGTATTTAATTTACAAATTTCAAAAATGAGTTCTTACACCAGGGACTCCCAGTTATCATAACCAAATAAATATCCAAAGCTTTCAGCAGATATATAAAGAGCCAGTAAGGGCCGGATAAAATAACTCAAGAAAAAAAAAAGTATCATTCAGTTTGATAATTGAACTCATATACATAGAACAATAACTGAAAATATATTTGAGGATGACATCAATATTCTTAACATTGGATCTTTTATAAAAAAAGAAGAGCATACATTTTGTCAGTACCTATGGAAATATACAAGTGTTACGGTGGTACTCAAAACAGAAGAAATGCCAATTCCCAGGTTTTATGAATGGATTGTGAAAAAAGATGAATAATAATCAATGATAAATGTCTCTTCATATCATGTCACAAATTCATCAAGTGACGGCCTCCAGGTGGTATAATCAGTGGCCAATCTGTGAATATTTTTATATACTTTATGACTATCAAGAGGAGCAATGATAAATGATTTCACACTATAATACAAATGTACATGTGTATATGCATACACAAACACGAGAGAGAGAGAGAGAGAGAGAGAGAGAGAGAGAGAGAGAATGTGTATATTAGCCAAATAGGTGTCCAAATATGTCTGTGTGTATATTTGGGCTAGAATGTATTTTATTAATTTTTACTAGTTAATAATCAATGTTAAAATTGCTTTTTTAATATGACATTAACTTTAGATTTGTTTTTTCTTGAGTATTAGTGGTACAAAGGATTTAAATATAAATAAATTAACTTATAGGAATGAAAACAATCCTAATGTCATAAAAATAACTAAGACCAAAAGTATTTCCTAGTAATATTCTGTACTTTATTTTTATTAAAGTTTTTCTTTAATCAATACAAATTTTACTATTATGAATAATTTCTACATGAAAGTTTGAATAAATTGCATTGCTATGCCCCATTTTCCTGAAAAGTATTTTACAAAATAAACGTATAGAATTATAGAAAGCATTAACTTCTGAAACTTTAATCTTTTTTTTTTTTTTTTACTACGTACAAATCTCAAAATTCTTTTAAACTTGTGCTCTAAATATTTTTACAAGATCTCCCTCTTCTGGCCACAATAGTTATTTCATTTCTTTTTTTCTACAGTAGTCTTAAAATCTGCCGCAAATTAGGGCAAAGCTAATTTATACTAATCTGGCATCAAAGAGATAAATAGACAGGCACTCTTTAAAAATGAAAAACAGGAAGCTCTTTTCAATATCTCTAATACACATACTGTTCTATTAAAGTCTGTTTATCTAATTTCATTTAAGTTTTCTGCCTCACTGATAGTCTGAGGATTCATATGCCAAGCTAGGTAATAAGTTAATAAATGAATTGAATGCTTGAGGTGTTCCAGATGGACTTAAATTACAAATGCTGTCATTCACAAAAGAGACTGAGCTCACACAGCTGGAATGCAAGCTTCCAAAGGCAAAGTTACCTATGTCCCTTAATGTGCAATAGAGGTGAAAAGCAAGCTCCATGAATGTCCTTTTAGAACTTAAATTTCCCTCTCAAATTTGCAAACCTGGTTGAAAACAATTAAGCATATCTGAAAAATATTCAAAAATGAAGAGGAATAAATACTTACCATGCAACTTGCACAATAATAACATACTAAAACAGTTTTAGACTATGTGAGTGTGGTATTACCACGTATTTATTAGTTTTGAGCATTAGATTTAAGTCCGTAGAATTTCAGAGAAACATACATGGAAAGTTTTGTGGAAATTACTTTTTTTTAAAGTATATTGTATTGGTGCACTAAAATTCCCAGTAGCCATTATTGATAAGTTTCTTCCTTTCTTCAAGAAATATTGACAAAGTAAAGACTATCTAAAACAAACACAACATAGTCAGTGCTCTAAAGAAATGTATGGTTCATACTAAACTTGGGTTACATTAACAAGTTTCAAAAAATTTGGACTCACTTGAAATTATGCTTAATTTGACTTTACACATAATTTTAGTTTTCAGGAGACAGGGTTTATAGCTTTCATCAGATGCTCAGAGATGTCAGTGACCTCCAAATTTAAGAATGATTGAGCAATATAAGCAAATAATTACAAATTACATAACATTTGATATTTTAAAATCAATGTGAACAAGACTATAAGAGTAACTAACTATGCAAAGGCAAATCAAGAAAAGTTTCCAAGAAATGGTAACATATGCTCTGAATTTTGAATTTTAAATACTGAAGCTCAAGGAGGAGTTTTTCAGAAAGTAAAGAAAGAGAAGAGCCTCCAGAGTATTTCTAGTATTGCTGTAAAACGATATTGATGAATAGAACTTGGCAGAGTCATTGAAGAAAATGTTTTTTGGTGGGACTAAACTAAAAGTGCACATGGGCAAGTTCAGTATACTGCATTCATTGCTGTGTTTCCTACATCTAGAAAAGTATTTGGCATAATACGTAGTACAGAGGTTTATAGATATTCATTAATTGAAAAATGTGAATAGATTTAAATGATAGCATAGGGAAAGATAATGAAAGTTCTTGAGGGCTTCTCTAAGAATTTTGGCCTCTATTCATTTCTATTTATTAATTAATATAGAGACATTGGAGGTTCATTGGACTTTTTGTTTGTTTCATTTTGTTACTGTTATATTTTTTAATGAAAGTACATAATTAGATTTGTGTTTTATGCTGAGAACAATGTTAATTATGTACAAGAGAAGGAAGAGATATTGGATCCCAGGAAAGTAATGTAGGGCATCACTTAAAACATCAGTAGGTTTGAGGAGACAATAAAAGGAAAATGAATTATTCAAGTATTCTGAAAAAAGAATTAGAAGTTTAGATAATTAAGTGAAAAAAGGAATGAGAAAAAGGAGTGGTTGAGAATAAGTCTCAGTTTGTTTTTTCTTTTTGTTTTTGGCTCAGATGTCTCTGTAGATATTGATACTGTTACTTACAGTTATAAAAATAAAAACCTTCAATTTAAAAATTGAAGGCATGTTTCTTGACAAAATGTAACTCACATTGTAATGTAACTCACATGATGGCATGTAAGTGAAGAGAGCAAAGAAATTTCTAAAATCCGAAAAAATCTTTAGAATTTCTTAGTAAATACGTTGAGTTTGGAGAATGTACGTATAGCTATTATCTTGAAAATGCCAGTAACATAGCACTAAATGTTGGTTGATGGATACAACCAGGATTTTTAGCATCAGCTATTATTGATGAGTTGAAATTAGAGTTTTAGACTCATCTTATATGCATGAGAATAGATGACAGGAGAGATCACATCAAATTTACTCTATTCTGTTTTCTGACCTTTTATGAAGATTTCTTCCCTTAGAGTGTCTCTACTCCATTATGAAATGCCTGAAATGTCACCGATAAAATTACTTATTTTCCAAAATCCTTTATAAAAATGCAGACCACAATGGGCCACATAGCAAATGTACCTTTCTATTTGGAATGCATGATATTATTTTTACATATTTTCTCATATAAGGAATTCATCATTTTGGTGAATCTGTACCACAAATCTCTCATCTAAATTTTTAGAGTTAATGAGAAAATTTAAGGAGATAACACATCTAACCCACAGAGTCTGGTGTTGGACTTATAATTCTAGGTATCATCTAGATAACTCTCCAAACTTGAAGTAGATATTGATATACCTCAATTTCACATATATAGGCACATTCATTTAATCACTTATAAAATAATCTGTTCTAACTAATAGCTGTGAATCATTTGAATTATTGATTTACTTAAAAAACACTTTGAACTTGCTGTACTGACCTCACCTGAAAAATTAATATAAATAATAGATGATAATTGAGTCTATTTTTGTTTCACTGTGAATACAAACTTAAAACATTCATTTAGCTTTAAGAAACCAATATTTGCAACTCATTCTGATGTAGCCAAATCAACAAGAACTTGGATAATTAGAATTTTGGAGTTACGCTAACAATTTATTTTTCTGCAATCGATCAAATTAACTACACTACATTTCAAAGAGCCAAAAATAACTGAAATTTGGTTCTTTTCATTATGTAGCTTCCACACAAAATTGATCATTCTGTTGAAGCAGCTGGACAAGGGAAGGGTGACTGAGCAGAGCAAAATGCATTAATCCCAATAATAACCATTTAGAATTCTTGAGTAGGGATTCATTTTGGGAGAAGACAAAGAAAAGTATGCTTCTGAGAGAGGCATAATTTCAATCTATTCGAAAAATCCAGACATATGCAGTGTGTGATACAGTAAAA
The DNA here is from genome assembly GCA_963574885.1 of Lepilemur ruficaudatus. Classification (NCBI taxonomy): domain Eukaryota; kingdom Metazoa; phylum Chordata; class Mammalia; order Primates; family Lepilemuridae; genus Lepilemur; species Lepilemur ruficaudatus. Next base: position 4,474 of record CAUYRT010044892.1, on the reverse strand, counting down.
CATGTGGAACCTCTCTATTCCTCAGTGATTGCTTAAGCCAGTGAGTTGGTCATGTGCACCAAATACAGCATATTTCTTCAAACCCATTTCCAAGTGTTAACATTTTACTTCCCTGCCACCTCCCCTAGATTTACATTCCTATTCCATACCAGGAAAAATCTACTCATTCAAAACAACCTTTCTCTTCGTCATAACAAGGAAGTTTTAGGCATTCATTTTGTCTTCTCTGTTGTACTCCTTCTCTATGTTGCTTACCTGCCTGTCACCTGACATCTGTATTTACAATTCCACATCCCTACATTTGCAGCTGCAGTGATGAAAGCTACAATGTGATTTTAATCCTAGCCTTAAGGGAGTGAGAGGATTCAAATGGTTCTACTCTAAGGATGCATTATCAATATCTAAATAGCTCTTGTCCATAAACTTTGAATCATGTAATGAAACTTTCAGCAAAGGGAATTATGGAATTTGTGCTTACAGGATGACAAAAATGCTTAATTTTCAATGTTAGTTTGGTGAAAAGGAACTACTCTTGAAGGTCTAAAACAAGTTTTCTTCATATAGCCACTTTAATGTAAGACATTGACAGATAATATAACTAGAGCACCCTGGATAAAGAATGATTACTTACAAGGAGAATATTGACTATGTAAAATATATCTGGGAATGATTGCATTGGTACTGATATTAATCTTTAAATAATAAGAAATAGCTATCCAAATACATAGCCCATTAAAACCACTATTAAAACTGGAAGCTCCAAATTGTATAGATTATTTCACAATACCTATTCAAATAAGAAACCAATATTATATTTTTGCTAAAATGATATTATACCTATTTTTGCCTATGGTAAGTGACCTATATTTAATGACCAAATAGGTTTTATGTATAATTATATCTCATTTATTCAAATATATACTATGTTCAAAAAAGTATCAATTAAGATTATTTTCAAGTTTTTGGATATAATATCAGTATCTCCATAATTAAAAAGTATCTAGGAAAAAAATCAGAATAAAAGCATGATGTTTTTACTTGTTAATTCTATGCACCTTGATATTAGTCTAGATATAATCAACTTCTAATTATCCACACATATGTTATATCAAATAATAGGCTAATTTTAACCTGTTGTTTTATAATTGTTTTTTCCCCCTAAGTCTTATTGTATTAGGTAGGGATTCTGTCTCTCCTTAAATCTCTGTTAATACTCATTTTTCTTTAATTGTTTTATACATTCCATCTAGGGGGACATTGACAGTAATTTCCAGAAGGATTTGAGGTAATCATTGGGTAGCTCTAGTATCTATTTTATAATAATAATGAAGTGTGATAGTGTTTCAAGCTAGTGCTTGCACTGCAAGCTCCCTAAAGATAAATTAATAATCCCTGATGACACATATGCCAAGCAATGTGTTCCGTATATATACATATGCTCAATTTTTAATCTAGATTTGCTATGTATGAGCCAAGGGTCTTAAGTTTTCAAATCTATTTGAATCTTGGTTTGATACCCATATTTAGAATAAAGCTAAAAATATTTAACATAGTACGAAGAAGCAAGAATTAAGAAGTAATACTAATGATATATGTAAGTCCCAACACACTTCCCTTATTGTGTAGTGAGTATTCAGTAAGTATTAATACCTTTCCCAGTCATCTATTTGTATATACATCCTGCCTCTCCAATCATAAGATAACTCTAATGAAAGCAGAGCTATTTTTTTCATGCATAAGAACTTCCAGTAATTCTTAGTTTTATTAATGCCCTCAGTGGAATACTCGAATCTCCACACAATCTTGTTATTTTTAAAGTCGGAAAAAACTCTATGTGTAAATTTAGGCAAATTATTATAGATATATTTGGAGACAACCATATTACCTTAGATGTTCCAAAAATCTCTTCCCCAAGTATGTATACCATAATTTTATATACATGCATACTTCAGTTTGTTGCACTTCTCTTCATTGTGCTTGGCAGATTTGAGATTTTCCATAAATTGAAGTTTTGTGGCAACTCTGCATCAAGTAAGTCTCTTGATGTCATTTTTCCAACAGCATGGGTTCACTTTGTGTCTCTGTGTAATATTTTGTTAATTCTCACAGTATTTAAAACTTTTTCATTACTATTATGTCTGTTATGGTGATTCATGTTCAGTGATCTTTGATGTTATTATTTTAATTTTGGGGGGTACCATGAACCACACCGATAAAAATGAGGCACTTAATGAATAAAAGTTGTGTGTGTTTTGACTGCCCCACTGACCAGCCATGCCCCCATCTTTCTCTCTCTCCTTGAGCATCTCTATTCCTTGAGACACAACAATATTGAGATTAGGTCACTTAATTACCCTACAATGGCATTTAGGTGTTCCAGTATGTTGACCTAAAGAAAAAATCTGAGGCTATATTAACAGAAGTAGAGAGATTTTTGGCAAAAAATTTGAGGAGTGCAACCCAAGAAACACAGATGCAAGTTGCCCTAAATATATGCTCCTATTAGTAGGAGTTACAAATGAGTTTTTAAAGGGAAAAAAAGAAGGAGCAGTTCCTAAGTTAAACATAACCATTCATTGGCAAAACAGTTTTCTTTGTATCACAAATTCAAGGGACGTGAAGATAATGGGTGAGGGTCACATTGTGCAACTGTGATAGCACTTCAGGTAATTTATCAGCTAGTCTGGAAAATATAGGGAAGGAGGAGGGGGCGTGACTAGAGACTCATGCTCACATCTCTCTGGGCCTAATAAATTTTAGATACCTTACATTCTTCAGAATTCCCTCAGTTACTTGTCTTTTTCCAGTGAAAAGAAGAGTCGCACGTCTCTCACTTTACATAAAAAGCTAAAAATAATTAAGCTTAGTGAGGAAGACATGCCAAAAGCCAACATAGGCTGAAAAGGAGGTCTCTTGCACCAGTTAGGCAAGTTGTGACTGCAAAGGAAAGGTTCTTGAAGGAAATGAAAGGTGGTATCCCAGCGAAAACATGAATGATAAAAAAAAAAAAAAAAAAAAAAGTGAAACAGGCTTATTGATGATATGCAGAAATTTTAGTGGTTATGTCAGTCTGTTTTGTGTTGCTATAAAGAAATGCCTGAAGCTAGGTAATTTATAGAGAAAAAAGGTTTATTAGGCTCACGGTTGGTTTTGCAGACTGTACCAAAACATGGCACGAGCATCTGCTTCTAGTGAGGGCTTCAGGGAGCTTCCAATTAAGGTGGAAAGTGAAGGGTTAGCAGGTGTGTCACATGGTGAGAGAAGAAGCAAAGAGAGAGAGGAGGTGGTGTCAGGCTCCTTTAAATAACCAGCTCTCACACAAACTAATAAAGTGAGAACTCACTATTATGAGGAGGGCATCAAGCCATTCATGAGGGATCTGCCCCATGACCCAAGCACCTCCCACCAGACCCCACATGCAACACTGGGGATCAAATTTCAACATGAGATTTGGGGGGGGGCAAACATCCGAACCACATACATCAGTGATCTAGATAGAAGAGGAAACCAGCCACAACATTCCCATAGCTAAAACCTAATGCAGAGCATGCCCCTAAGTCTTCAATTCTGTGAAGACTGAGAGAGGTGAGGAAGCTATGGAAGAAAAGTCTGAAGCTAGGAGAGGTTGGTTCCTGAGGTTTAAGGAAAGAAGCCATCTCTATAACATAAAAGTGCAAGGTGAAGCAGCAGGAGCTGATGTAGAAGCTGTAGCAAGTTATCAAGAAGATCTAGCTAAAATCCTTGATGAAGGTGGCCACCCCAAACAACAGCTTTTATATTCACTTGTGTAAATTTAAGGAGTAGAAGTACAATTTGTTTGTGGATATATATAAATGTATATATTGCATAGTGGTGATATATAAATGTATATATTGCATAGTGGTGAACTCAGGGCTTTTAGGATATCCATTACCCAAATAATATACATTGTATCCATTAAACAATTTTTCATCACCCACCCCCCTTCCAGTGATCCTTCCTTCTGAGCCTATCATTCCATAATCTATGTCCATGTGTGTACATTATTTAACTCCCATTTATAAGTGAGATATGTGGTATTTGACTTTCTGTTTTTGAGTTGGTTCACTTAAGTTAATGTTCTCCAGTTTGATCTGTGTTGCTACAAAAGACATGATTTCATTCTTTTTTATGGCTGCATAATATTCCACTGTGTATATGTACTACAGTTTCTTTATCCAATCTTCCATTAATGAACACTTAGGTTGATTCTGTGTCTTTGCTATTGTGAGTAATGCTACGATAAACATACCAGTGCAAGTATCTTTGTAATATAATGATTTGTTTTCCTTTTTTTGGGTAGATAACCAGTAGTGGGATTGCTGGATTGAATGATAATTCTACTGTTAGTTCTTTGAGAAATCTCCAGATTGTTTTCCATAGAAGTCATACTAATTTACATTTCCACCAGCAGCATATAAGCGTTCTCTTTTCACTGCATCCTCATCAACATCTG